>CAJHQQ010003677.1:0-39644 GCA_905132885.1 Moricandia moricandioides
CTTTACCAAACCAACTATCTTAATCCTCGTTTTCCTCTCAACACACACCAGGTGACAGAGTTCGTTAGAATCTTAAAAAACAACATGGTATCAGAGCCAGGTTCATTAGAAACTGAGCTAAAGCTTGCCGCATCGAAGCCAGCAGCTCTCTCCTCAACCCAATCAAGACGCAAGACAGCGATGTTTCATGCAGTATCTGGTTCTTTGCAGAAAGACGCTCTGCCAAGAGCACGCAAAGATGGCGTGTGCTCTGTTATATCAAGCGTGTCTGTCAGGAGTCAAGTGAAGTGAGACTCGTATGAAGCCAACAGGAGGATGGAGAGGATGTAGCTACGCGGGGCTCGTGTTCAAACTGCCTTGTCCAGAGCGTGTCGTTTCGTAGCAAGAGAGACATTAAAGAAGCTGGCGCAAGAAGACTTGAGAAAGGAGGGGTCTTGGGTTGGTGGTAGCAAGACCCTAGGTGAGCCATGAGAACTGAAGGAGAAGCAGAGATGCGGTGCACGCATCCAAACGGCTCTGAACCTGCGCGCTAGCCATGGCGTGAACATCGCCAGTACAAGGCAGCGGCAAGCCCTGGTTCCTTGTAGCGTGAGCGATCTTCTGAACTTGCATATATATTGCGCTTGTGTATTGAGCATTATTGGGATGGTGTGGTGTGTTGAGACTTAAGGATTGAATAGAGATTGCTAAATGAAAGTCTCTACGTTTCTTGTCTGCATATAACAGTTTTGCGTTTTGGGTGATTGAAAAGTTAAATGAAGTGGCTCCGGATTAGTTAAGACACTAAGGATAATAAGATAGTATATCTGAATCTGGTCTGCTGTTTGAAACTCTGAATCCGACCACAAGCCATATCATAGTGGTCTGATGGTTGTGTGATGATCGGTTTGGTTGCTACGGTTCATGGTATGGAAGATGTGTTCTGCATGAACTGCTTGCATACATGAAGTAGTAAAAATCCGATTATCCGGCTAATGCATTCTATCATAATGTTGCCTTATACATGAGCATTTAGATCCATGTCTAGATGACCTGCGATAGGACACATGAGTATTGCCTAGGTAGCGTTGATGATGTCTTCGAGAGGGATCTTGCCTCGTGCTAAGAGATAGTGCCTCACTTATAGATAGTAGCTTAGACAAGTGCGCTGTGTTTCTGTCCTAGTGTGGAGCTTCGAGCCAGTAGTGATCAAACTTGATGAGATCAAGGTTTGATCAGCACAGTGCTATTGTGCTCTTGTTCTTTGCTGGAGTTTTGAGTGAGTGTTTCAGGTTCACAGTAGCGTCCGCGGGAGTAGTAGAGTCTCCGAGCGAGAAGTGCTCTTGTTCTCATCCATGTAGAATAGGACAGACATTTGCCCATTGTGAAGCAATGGAGAATGTTACTAAGAAGAGCGGCGCCACTGATGTGAAGTCTCCCACTTGACAGCTCACTTGTCAAGATTGGCTCTCGAAGTCTCAATCCAAGGTGCCTGAGGAGGGGATCTAAGTGAGCTATGTAGAGTGCGGTTCATCGGAGGTCCATTGCCATGGCACACTGAAGAGAGCCATCCGGCGTCTACGGCAGTAGGCGTGCTCTGGGCGAAGCGAGATTGTGTCAGGAGAGTCAAGGTCGCTTGGCTTGTGTGAGAGAGATGAGAGGTTAGCTCTATCAGAGTGCGCGCTCGTGTTACGATGTGAGGTGGTGTGAAGAGTTAGCGTGAGGGTCTTCACCAGCATGTCCAAGAAGGTGGTGAGATCAGACAGAGATGCAGCAATGAGTGATGAAGATTAGGAGTCACAGAAGCCTATGTCCGTTCAAGCTGACGGCATGTTCGGGCACATGGTCTAGCCATGAGGGGAGTGTTGAGAAGCTTCTTTAGGGATCGCTTAAGGAGCTATGTGTTATTCAACAGAGGAGAAGCAGACAGGGTTGAGAGAGCTATGTACTCGAAGGAAGAAGCAATGAGTCCAAGCGCGGCCTCAGAGTGTTGAAGCGGTGATTGGAGTAGCTGTGGCAATGAGTGTCGCACATGTTCAGGCAGCCGGTTCGATCTCCTAGAGAGCAGAAGCACCCAAGTTCTCACATGATAGGACTCTTATGCTGAGAGTGTGATCTGTTGTCCAAGCCACTATAATCTAACAAGACGGTTAGATGAAAGGGGGAGAGACCAAGATCACCATGGAGGGAAGCACACACATAGAGTTTAGTGTGGTGCCAGTGAAGTGATGCGCACGGTTAAGCAGTCACATGAGGGCGCATGATGCCCGGTCTTGTGTGTCATGGCACACTGATGAGAAACAACAAGACCACTGGCCAAGTGCCCTAGGCTTGTAAGGCTCTACTCTTTCCTTTATGCAGGGTATCCCTAAGGTAGGGTTTCTCTCATAAGGGTGTTTATGAGGGAGTTCTTCAAGGTTTCCAGAGAATCTGACTGTAGGCTCACTAGACTCAAGCTTGAGAGTGTTCACTTTGAAGAAGAGGATGGTAGTGAGAGAGAGAGATGTCAAGTGCAGATCATGGTTAGAGCTCCAGGAAAGCAAATGGTTGTGCTTTAGGAGTGCTCTAAGATGATGGCAAAGGAGTGATCTAGGAGGCTGGTGAAAGGCTTAGGGTCAAGTCAAGAATGACTCTAGACACCATTTGGGAGCATATGCAAGTAGTGTGCAAGTTTAGGGTTGGGCTTGTATGGATTTGTGTACGGACTGGATGTATCTCGGCACCGTACGGATCCGCATACGATGACCAAAGGACCTTAGTTGCATAAAGCTTCACTCTAGAGCATGACACCATTGATGCTAAGGAAATATAGGGTTTGGTGGTTACTATTGAGAGATTACTTGGGTCACACAGGCAACTAAAGTTAGCTTGCGACACAACGGTGATCAAACCAAACGCAGATAAGCGTGATCATTCAAAATGTGTGAGCTTTGTGGTCGTGGTACTGATGGCCGTTGGGAGTGTGTGTAAAGGCAAGAATATGTCTCAGCATCTTAAGAGATAGAGAAACCAGCTTGGAAAGGTGAAGAGGTGATAAAAGGCTGCTTTACCTTTGCCATGCCCTTATGCATCGCCAAAAGGCTCATCTTGGCCCGTTTAATTCAAGATGGGAAGCATCTCCGCCATCCATGCTCTCTCATCCACGGCACGTTGCAGTCAGATATGACGCAAAGACCAGATCACTCTCGCATCTAGACATGCCGATTCTACCATCAAAGTGGTTCTATCCATAGGACTTTAGGGTATTAGCGATAGACTCATTGTAACGGAATATAAAGCATGTGTATGCTCTCTTGTAAGGGCTTAAGCGAGGTGAGGATGGCACAATGCTCTCTGCCTTCATGATGAAAAGATACAAAGCTTAGAGAAATATAATATCAGTGCGTTGTCTTGATTAGTTTCCCTTAGTCTACCCTTTCTTATACTGCTAAATCTCTCCATATCTCTCTCAAAGTCTCTAGTGTTCTACTGCAAGTTCATACTTTTGTTTCATACAGATTTCTTTCTTTACCAAACCAACTATCTACATCTCGTTTTCCCTCGTCAACACACACAACCAGAGTTGTTAGAACTCTTAAAAACAACAAAAGCAGGCTTCGCAAGGTTAAGTGTAATCTGATTTAAACTTCAATGTGTAGCTGACTTGAGTCCCCGCTCTATCTGTAGGTAACAACAGATTTGAGGGACGCATCAGGAGGGGATGATGTGATCATGGGAAAGCACCAAAGAATGGAAGCATGAACCTGAACCTGAAGAGCTTGTAGCTGAGGATGCAACATTTAAGAGTGCATTTGATGTGATCATGGACCGGATCACTAAGGAGAACAAGGAGAGTCTAGATGAGCCACATGAAGCCACATTGCACCAGCAGCCTGGTGATGATGCTCCAGCCATTCCCGAAGGTCCCATGACTCGTTCCAGAGTCAAGAAGCTTAAAGAGAATGTTGTTGGATTACTCACTTCACATCCACAACAAGAAAGTCTTGGACAAGGTCTGATCCGAGATGTCTTGATCACCATTCAAGCCATCTCTACATCAAGCTGAGTTAGTGTCTAGGCAAGACATGGGGTGCGTGCTCTTTTCCTTGCTTTTGGTTTTGTCCCACGAGGTTTTCCGGAGGAAGGTTTTTAATGAGGCCACAACTTGTCTTCACATCACTTAGGCCCTATCTCGGTCCAAGGCTAAAAGAAGTATACATTTTATGTCATTTTAAAGCTTATGTTAAAGTTAAACTATAGTTTCCTTTTCTTGCTTATGTCTGAAACCCTAGAGAGCATGTTCTCTGGTTTCTCCTTATTTAAATGGGTCTCTAAACCCTATTGTAATCATCCATCTTTTAAGAAACAAGTATCTTTTCTCCTTGACGTCTCTCTCTCTAGAAAGTGTGTCGAGTCTGGTGTGTAATATCCAGAGACCTAAGGGTGTCTAATTTGGTGTGTCATATCCGAGTTATTCATCTAGGAGTATCAAGAGATCATCCATCCCTCTTGTGTCACCATTCAATCCACAAACCTTGAAGAACTTTAGTCCCTGATTCGTTCTTGCAAGGATCTATCCATTCCCATCAACCAAAGAGCATCCTAGGGACGCATCAGATCCAAAGGAGAGGTGGGATTTAACCCATAAACAATCTCAAAAGGTAAAACATTCAGGACAGCCCTAAGATGATCTAGATGTTCTTCTAAGTTCTTGCTATATACTAAGATGTCATCAAAGTATACTACAACAGAAATGCCTATGAATGATCTAAGAACATGATTCATTAACCTCATGAATGTACTAGGTGCATTGGTTAATCCAAATGGCATAACTAACCACTCATATAATCCATGTTTAGTTATAAATGCAGTCTTCCATTCATCTCCTTCTTTCATCCTAATCTGATGATAACCACTTTTTAAATCTATCTTAGAAAAGATGCAAGAACCATGTAACTCATCAAGCATATCATCATGTCTAGGGATAGGGTGGCGATACTTCACTGTGATGTTGTTGATTGATCTACAATCAACACACATACGGCATGTACCATCTTTCTTAGGCACTAGGAGCACTGGTACAGCACATGGGCTCAAACTCTCTCGGATATAGCCCTTCTCCATGAGTTCCTCTACTTGTCTTTGCAACTCCTTGGTCTCAACTGGGTTGGTTCTGTATGCTGGATGGTTTGGCAGTGTAGATCCTGGAACAAAGTCTATCTGGTGCTCAATCCCTCTCAAAGGTGGTAAACCAATGGGATTGTCTTCTGGAAATACATCTTGAAACTCCTGCAAAAGAGAAACCATTTCACTCGGATACACCGGTGTAGAATCTGTTAAGTTCAAAAGAGTTTCTTTAAACACAAGTAAGATAGCAGATTGTTTAGAGTTGAGAGTTCTTTTGATATCACCCATGTTAGCATAGAAGTTTGGCTGCTTAGTTCCAGCCGGTTTTAGATCAATCTCCTTCTTCTTTTGGAGTTGAATCTGATCTTGTTGTACTTCCTTGGGTGTCAAGGGAACCAGGGTGGTCTTGCGTCCCTTGAACTCAAAGGAGTGCTTGTTGGTGAAGCCATCATGGATAACTCGGCGATCAGATTGCCAAGGTCTTCCAAGAAGTATGTGACCAGCTTCCATAGGCAACACATCACACAAGACTTCATCTTCATATCTCCCAATGGCTAAGGGAATAAGGACTTGACTTGAAACCTTCATGGTGCCTTCTTCATTCAGCCATTGTAACCGGTAAGGTTTGGGATGTTTCTGAACCTTCAATCCCAACTTCTTGACCATAGTTTCACTCACAGCATTCACACAACTTCCTCCATCAACAATGAGGCTGGACACTTTTCCTTGGACCAAGCACCGGGTGTAGAAGAGGTTCTCACGTTGCTCTAGCTCCTCAGCCTTGTTTTGCAAGCTTAGAAGCCTTCTTGCTACTAAAAGCTTCCCCTGGACTGGTCCTTCTTCATGTTCTTCTTCAGTGACTTCTTGGTCAGACTCGGTGTTGTCATCTTCTGAGGCATACTCTCCATCTTCTAGCAAGATCATGACTCTCTTGTTGGTACATTCATTGGCATAATGACCTCTTCCTTGGCACTTGAAACACTTGACATCACGAGCTGTGGAACTAGAAGCTTCAACCTTGCCTTTGCCCTTGTCAAGAGCACTGCTTGGTTTGTTCTCTTTTCTTGGATAGGACTTGTGATCCTTCTGGAACGGTTTAGACTCTTTAGGATAAGGTGACTTCTCTTCCTTGGTGTTGTGTAACCGGTTAGAGCCATAGTGGTTGCGTGAATGTCCCTTCCTCTTGAGCTGTTGCTCCACAAGAATAGCCTTGTGTAGCATCTCTTCAAGCTCCACATAATGTTGCATCTCAACATTGTCTTCTATCTCTCGGTTTAAACCACAAAGGAACCTTGACATGGTTGCTTCTCTATCTTCTGATATGCTAGCCCTCAGCATGAGTAACTCCATCTCTTGGTAATACTCCTCCACTGATCTTGATCCTTGGTTAAGTTTCCTAAGCCGGTGGTGCAAGTCCCTGTGGTAATGGCTTGGAACAAACCTCTTGCGCATGATAGACTTCATCTCTGTCCAAGTCTCAACTGGTTCCTCTCCATTCCTCCTACGAGTTGTGATGTACTGATCCCACCAACTTAAAGCATAGTCATAGAACTCAGTGGCAGCAATCTGAATCTTCTTGTGGTTTGTGTACTGCTTACACTGAAAGACTAACTCAATCTTCTTCTCCCACTCAAGGTAGGCATCCGGATCAGCTTTGCCATGGAATGGGGGTATCTTGATCTTCAAACCAGCAAGCTCATCTTCCTGGTTCATCCTTCTCTCTTGGACACGCCTATGTCTTCTTTGGCTTAGCCTTGAGGATGAACTGAGGTATTCATACTCATTGTCAGTCTCCTCATAACCATCATGTTCTTGGCGAGTTGCATGAGGTCTCTCTTCTCTCCTAGTCTCTCGGTTTGGCACTTGACTAGTAGCTCTCCTGATGTCTTCTCTGAGCTCTCTCCGGATGTCATTGAGGTTGGTCCTCATCATCTCGGTCATTGTTGCCACCATGTTCTGGTTGAGTTGAGCCGACATAGCCTCCATGAGAAGCTTGTTCTTCCTGACGAGTTCAGCTTCTTCTTCAGACTCGGAGACCATGCTTCCTGCACAAAGGTAAACAAAACAACCGGTAAAAGGTTTCTAGGTAAAAAGATAAGCAAAAAGGAAAAAGAAAACAAGCTTGTTTTGCAAGACAAAAGCAAAAGGAATAAATCGGCTAGGTAAAAAGGAAAAGAGTTCAAGCAAAAAGGAAAAACCTCTAAACTTTTCCTAATCTTTTCTAAGGTTTTCTAGCACCCTAACAACCTTAATCTACTCGTGTTCAAAGTGACAAAACAGGTTAAATAGATGAACAAAGTGATTGACAAAGGTAAGGACATGCGGCTAGGGTTTCTCTCTCTCTAGGGCTTCCGCAAAAACCAAAAAAAGGAAAGTTTATGAATCCTTGTCTAATCTATTATGAAACTCGAGCAGCCCTAATCAGATTAGTTCTACTGCTTATTCAAGATGATAGAGATGAGACACGGATGCAACAACAAGAAACAAGAGAGGGAAACGAGTACTTCCCAACCAAAGTTGCTCTGATACCACTTGATGCGTCCCTAGGATGCTCTTCGGTTGATGGGAATGGATAGATACTTGCAAGAACGAATCAGTGACTCAAGTTCTTCAAGGTTTGTGGATTGAATGGTGACACAAGAGGGATGGAAGATCTCTTGATACTCCTAGATGAACAAATCGGATATGACACACCAATTTAGACACCCTTAGGTCTCTGGATACTACACACCAGAACTCGACACACTTTCTAGAGAGAGAGCCGTCAAGGAGAAAGATAACTTACTGATTAAAAGATGGATGAGTACTATAGGGTTTAGAGACCCATTTAAATAAGGAGAAACCAGAGAACATGCTCTCTAGGGTTTCGGACATAAGCAAGAAAAGGAAACTATAGTTTAAGTTTAACATAAGCTTAAAATGACATAAAATGTATACTTCTTTTAGCCTTGGACCGAGATAGGGCCTAAGTGATGTGAAGACAAGTTGTGGCCTCGTTAAAAACCTTCCTCCGGAAAACCTCATGGGACAAAACCAAAAGCAAGGAAAAGAGCACGCACCCCATGTCTTGCCTAGACACTAACTCAGCTTGATGTAGAGATGGCTTGAATGGTGATCAAGACATCTCGGATCAGACCTTGTCCAAGACTTTCTTGTTGTGGATGTGAAGTGAGTAATCCAACAACATTCTCTTTGAGCTTCTTGACTCTGGAACGAGTCATGGGACCTTCAGGAATGGCTAGAGCATCATCACTGTTAACTTGAAGAGATGAAAATGAACAAAAGAGAGAGATGAGATGGAGGCAAAATATTGACATCAAGAGAAGAGAAGAACATCTGTGTACATAGGCAAGTGACATAGTTGACTACATGCCTCAACTACATGTGAGCTGATATAGTCAACTACATGCCTCAACTACATGTGAGCTGATATAGTCGACTACATGCATCGACTACATGCATCAACCACATAGGCAAGTGATATAGTTGACTATATCACTTGCCTACATGCGAATCAGTTCAAAATCAGTGTTTGGCGCCTAAGGACCATTTTGAATTCAAATGGAGTCAAGATGAGAAATAATAGTTGTTTAATGCTTCCTAGGATAATAATAGTTTAAGGAAACCCTCAAATATTGTTATTCTATTGTCTAGGGTTTCTGTTTGTCTTTGGCTATATTATGCCTCCCTTGTCCACGAAATTAATCAAGAAAAGAGGAGTTCTCTTTCTTCACTATTCTCTGGTTCTATACTCTCTTAATCTCTCAAATCTCTCTAACTCTCACTCGAATCTCTTCTTATTCTCTTTATTCTCTCTAATCTCTGTTTCTGGTTCAAGTATACACTAGCAGAAACCAGATCCACTCTCTTCTTCATTTCGAGTTCTCTGCTACAAATACCACTGTTCATCCTGCTCCAACACACAAGACTTCACACTCTGTGAAATTACAACACACAAGACTTCACACTCTGTGAAATTCCAACACACAAGACTTCATACTCTGAGATATTCCAACATGGTATCAGAGCTTTAAGCTCCTGATTTCCTAAAACACTTCCGCAAACACACTCTAAATCTCTTACTCTTTCATTTGAACCGATTAAAAGTTGGGTTCTCTTACTCTTTTCCCTTTGGACCGTTGGATAATAACTCGGCCAAAGTGTGCTCTTGTCTTGTATTTGGGTGATCCTCGCCATTTTCTCCCTCACCAGAGTACTAACACTACTTACCAAGACCTACTCTTGTCCAGGCTACTCTATTCACTCACCTCTCACTCGGTTTCACCCTTTTACCCGCTGGACAATAGTTAGACGAGATGGAGAAGATGGAGCATCAACAGTACAAGACTATCATCATACCAGCTACCCTAAAGGGAGCTAACTATCTCACCTGGTCAAGGTTGGCTAGGACGGCTCTTGGAGGCAGAGGCTTGTGGGGGCACGTCACGGCAAGTGAGGCACCAAAGCAGACCGGCCAAGGAGCTGACGGCAAGGGGACTTTAGAGAAAGATGAAGGCAAATGGGAACAAGAAGATCTCATGGTGCTGTCAATCCTACAAAGTTCACTTGACACACCTATCATGGATGCCTATTCTCACTGTGAGACGGCAAAGCAACTTTGGGACACCCTAAAAAAGGTCTATGGTAACACTTCCAACCTTACAAGGATCTTTGAAGTCAAGAGGGCTATCAACAATCTCCAACAAGAGGAGATGGATCTTACCAAGCATCTTGGAAAGTATAGCCAGCTCTGGTCAGAGCTTGAGATGCTAAGGCCAAGCACCACGGATCCTACGGTCCTTGAAGAGAGGCGTGAGCAAGACAAGGTGTTTGGCTTACTCCTTACTCTGAATCCGAGCTTCAATGACCTTCTCAAGCACATCCTGAGGTCAAAGGAGTTACCAAGTTATGATGAGGTATGCTCCCAGCTGCAAAAGGAGCTAGGCTCAGATGGTTTATTTGGTGGAAAGAATGAGCTATCAATGGCTCACAAAGCTGAGAAGGTAGAGGCACCAGCCGCAAACAAAACTTTCTACAAGCCGAGTGGTGATAGGTTTGGTGGAGAAAGGCGTCCAGGCATGTGTGAGCACTGCAAGCGGGATGGTCATACCAAGGAGAAGTGTTGGGACCTTTACCCACACCTCAAACCTTCCAAGTTCAGATGAACGATGGCCATGGAGGTTCAAGGAACTAGCTCAGGTTCCTTGGTTGTAAGTTAACCTCCTAAACTTCAATAAGAGCTTGTTTAATTGTTTTTAAGTTGTTTCTGGTTGTGTGTATTCTGGGTTAGGAGTTTGCTAGCATGATTATGTCTAGTTCCTGTCCTAGTTTAATTGTTTGTGTTCATAATGGTCTAGGCGAGTTGTCTAGAACCTGATGTGTGTCTTGTTGCATTGCTAGAGGTCTAGGAGAGTCTCCTGGTCTTGTGATGCATTCTTAAACTGGTTAAGGTGATTAGATGAGTTATCTAGTCTCTGTTTTTGACATTTAATCATAGTGTTGCTTAAATGGTCATTAAAATTTGCCTAAATGCCTTGTTATTGATGAGTTATCATACATGTGCATTTAAGAGAGTTGGTTGCTTGGATTTGAACTGAATGAGTTGTTTAGATTCAGTCCATTGCATCTTGTTAATCATTATGGATCAGACTTGGTGAGTTATCAAGATCTGATTATTGACCTGAGTGTAGATAAAGAGAAGACATATGTGTACATAGGCAAGTGACATAGTTGACTACATGCATCAACTACATGCCTCAACTACATGGGAGCTGATATAGTCGACTACATGCATCAACTACATGCATCAACTACATGGGAGCTGATATAGTCGACTACATGCATCAACTACATGCATCAACTATATAGAGTGGGAACTCATCCAGTTTCGAATTTGAATTTGAAATCAGACCAGAATAGATTAATTATTTTTTATTGTCTCCTTTGTCTATAAAGATATGTTGTATAGTTTCTAAATGAAATAAGGAGAAAGAATCCTTTCCTACTCTCTCTCTCTCTCTCTCGTTTACTCTCTCTCTCTCTCTCTTGTTCTTGCTTAATCTCACCAAGTTCTTCACTAAACTAACATGGTATCAGAGCTTTAAGCTCCTGATTTCCTAAAACTCTTCCGCAAACACACTCTAAATCTCTTACTCTTTCATTTGAACCGATTAAAAGTCGGGTTCTCTTACTCTTTCCCTTTGGACCGTTGGACAATAGCTCGGCCAAAGTGTGCTCTTGTCTTGTATTTGGGTGATTCTCGCCATTTTCTTCCTCACCAGAGTACTAACACTACTTACCAAGATCTACTCTTGTCCAGAATACTCTCTTCACTCACCTCTCACTCGGTTTCACCCTTTTACCCGCTGGACAATAGTTAGACGAGATGGAGAAGATGGAGCATCAACAGTACAAGACTATCATCATACCAGCTACCCTAAAGGGAGCTAACTATCTCACCTGGTCAAGGTTGGCTAGGACGGCTCTTGGAGGCAGAGGCTTGTGGGGGCATGTCACGGCAAGTGAGGCACCAAAGCAGACCGGCCAAGGAGCTGACGGCAAGGAGATTGTAGAGAAAGATGAAGGCAAATGGGAACAAGAGGATCTCATGGTGCTGTCTATCCTACAAAGTTCACTTGACACACCTATCATGGATGCCTACTCTCACTGTGAGACGGCAAAGCAACTTTGGGACACCCTACAAAAGGTCTATGGTAACACTTCCAACCTTACAAGGATCTTTGAAGTCAAGAGGGCTATCAACAATCTCCAACAAGAGGAGATGGATCTTACCAAGCACCTTGGAAAGTATAGCCAGCTCTGGTCAGAGCTTGAGATGCTAAGGCCAAGCACCACGGATCCTACGGTCCTTGAAGAGAGGCGTGAGCAAGACAAGGTATTCGGCTTACTCCTTACTCTGAATCCGAGCTTCAATGACCTTCTCAAGCACATTCTGAGGTCAAAAGAGTTACCAAGTTATGATGAGGTATGCTCCCAGCTGCAAAAGGAGCTAGGCTCAGATGGTTTATTTGGTGGAAAGAATGAGCTATCAATGGCTCACAAAGCTGAGAAGATGGAGGCACCAGCCGCAAACAAAACTTTCTACAAGCCAGGTGGTGATAGGTTTGGTGGAGAAAGGCGTCCAGGCATGTGTGAGCATTGCAAGAGACCTGGTCACACCAAGAAAAACTGCTGGACTCTCCACCCATACCTCATACCTGCCTCAGGACAGAAATTTGGTCAAGGCAAGGCACATGAAGCAAGAGCTCATGATGTGCAGTGCAGGGGAGAAGATGGGAAAGCCATGATCTCAGTCACTCACACGGGTGGATCAGCATCTCAGACCCCTTCTCAGCTCACCAATGAGGATGCTTTCCTCCGCAAATCTGACATTGAAGCTCTGATCAAAGCTATCAATGCCAACTCTGGTAACATAAACAAGAATGCGCATAATGCTTTAAGTTCTAATATTGCTAGGCCTTTGATAATTGATTCAGGAGCTTCTCATCACATGATTAGGGACTCTAGATTAATTAACAATGTTCAACCTGCCTTAGGAAATGTTACAACTGCAAATGGTGATAGGGTTCCCATTGAGGGCATAGGAGATATCAAGCTATTTGATAGAGAATCTAAAGCTCTCTATATGCCTACTTTTACCTCTAATTTACTTTCAGTAAAAAGAGCCACTACTGACTTGAACTGTCATGTTGTCTTTAGTCCTAATGAGGTTCATTTTCAGGATATTGAGACAAGTAAAATGATTGGGAAAGGTGTGAGCAAAGGAGATCTCTATTTGCTTGAAGACACCAAGTCTAAATCTGATTTACATTCAGCTTTTAATTCTGCCTCTATGTTAGCGTCTGATGTTTTGTGGCATGCTAGATTAGGCCATCCTCATTCTCGTGCTCTAGGATTGATATTGCCTAATCTCTCTTTTAAAAATGACACTTGTGAGGCTTGTATCCTAGGAAAACATTGCAAGACTGTTTTTACTAAATCATCTACTATTTATGAGCATTGTTTTGATCTTGTTCACTCAGATGTTTGGACTGCTCCTTGTCTATCTAGAGAAAACCATAAATACTTTGTGACCTTTATAGATGAAAAATCTAAATATACTTGGTTAACCTTAATACAATCTAAAGATAGAGTATTAGAGGCTTTTATGAACTTTCAAAGCTATGTTACTAACCACTTTAATGCCAAGATCAAAATATTTAGATCAGATAATGGAGGGGAATACACAAGCCATGCTTTCAAAAATCATCTCGCAAAACATGGAATCATCCATCAAACTAGCTGCCCATATACACCACAACAAAATGGAGTGGCTGAGAGAAAGAATCGACATCTTATGGAGGTGGCAAGGAGCATGATGTTTCATACCAGTGTGCCAAAGAGGTTTTGGGGTGATGCTGTGGTTACAGCATGCTATCTCATCAACCGAACTCCAACGAAAGTTCTCCATGATGTCTCTCCATATGAGGTATTAACTAAAGAAAAACCCTCTATTGATCATCTACGGGTATTTGGGTGTTCTTGTTTTGTGTTGATTCCAGGAGAACTCAGAAACAAATTAGAACCTAAGAGTGTCAAGGCAATGTTCATTGGATACTCCTCCAGCCAGAAGGGTTACAAGTGCTTTGTACCTGAGACTAGAAGAGTGATGGTATCAAGGGATGTCAAATTTATTGAGTCCAAGGGATACTATGATGAGAAAAGTTGGGAAAGTCTCAAGGACCTCTCAAATACAGTCTCCGACCGTGCTACCAACCTGAGAATCATCCTTGAGAGTCTTGGCAATAATCAGCCAAGTACAAGAGTTCCAGAATCAGAATCAGTGTCACAAGCTACTGAACCAGTCCTAGATAACTCCCATCTTGATCATGAAGGGGGGAATCAACAAGAACCAGTTGAAGCTGGTCCTGAAATACATGACCAAGATGGAAATAATGAGGAATTGGCTGATAGTGAGACTGGTGAACAAGGAAACTCGGGTCAGGAGCATGAGGAGATAGTTCAAGAGATACAACCATTGAGAAGGAGCACGAGGATCAAGTATGGTCCGGAGCACTGGAAGAATACAAGAGTGTACTTCAATGCTAATGCTGTAGCTCACCCTATTCAAGCCATATGCTCCTTAGCCCAATATCCAGTGGAGCATCAAGTGTTTATAAGCAATCTAGATGAGGAATGGATTCCAAAGACCTATGATGAAGCTATGGCCAATGATGAATGGAGAGAGTCCATTGGTGATGAAATGGGAGCCATGATCAAGAATGATACTTGGTTTGAGACTGAGCTCCCCAAAGGCAAGAAGGCAGTCACAAGTAGGCTAATACACACAATCAAGTATCTAGCAAATGGAAAGCCGGAGAGAAAGAAGACCAGGCTAGTTGCAAGAGGATTCACTCAAACATATGGAGAAGATTACTTGGATACCTTCGCACCAGTAGCAAAGCTCCACACCATTAGAATTCTACTATCTCTTGCAGTTAACTTGGAGTGGGATTTGTGGCAAATGGATGTCAAGAATGCCTTCCTACAAGGAGAGCTGGAAGATGAGGTTTATATGAAGCCACCACCGGGTCTAGAGCATATGGTGAAGTCAGGAAATGTGTGGAGACTCAAGAAGGCAATCTATGGACTTAAACAATCACCAAGAGCCTGGTATCACAAACTCAGTACTACCTTGAATGGAAGGGGATTCAACCGATCAGAGTCTGATCATACCTTGTTCACACTCACCAGCCAACAAGGTATAGTAGTCATCCTTGTGTATGTTGATGATATCATCATCACAGGAAGTGACAAAGAAGGTATACAGGACACTAAAGGGTTTCTAAAATCTGTATTTGATATTAAGGATCTTGGTGAGCTAAAGTACTTTCTTGGTATTGAAGTATGCCGATCTAAAGAGGGGCTCTTCTTGTCCCAAAGAAAGTACACACTTGATTTGTTAAATGATGCAGGGATGCTTGGAGAGAAACCAGCCAAGACTCCACTAGAAGATGGATATAAGATATTGCGTGAGGGGGAGTATGAGAACACTCCTTGTGATGATCCAAAGCAATATAGGCGACTAGTGGGTAAGTTAATATACTTAACCATTACTAGACCTGATATTTGCTTTGCTGTGAACCAGGTAAGCCAGCATATGCAAGTCCCAAAGGTCCATCATTGGAAAATGGTGGAGAGAATTCTCAGATACCTTAGTGGAGCTCCAGGCCAAGGTGTATGGATGGGTTGCAATGGCAACACAGAAATGGTTGGTTACTGTGATGCAGATTGGGCAGGAGATAGGAATGATAGAAAATCAACAACAGGCTACTGCACCTTCATTGGAGGCAATCTGGTCACATGGAAAAGCAAGAAGCAAAAGGTGGTGTCATGTTCAAGTGCTGAAGCTGAATATAGAGCCATGAGAAAACTGACTAATGAGCTAGTATGGATAAAGAAGCTACTGAAAGACTTGGGCATAGAAGTCACTGCTCCTATCACAATGCATTGTGATAACCAAGCCGCCATCCACATAGCCTCAAACTCAGTGTTCCATGAGAGGACCAAACACATTGAGGTGGACTGCCACAAAGTTAGAGAAATGGTGTTACAAGGAGTGATCCTACCTTGCTACACGAGAAGTGAGGATCAGCTTGCAGATATATTCACCAAGGCTGCAAGCTCCAAGGTGTGTGAGTTCATATACTCAAAGCTTGGGCTTATTGATCTCACTCAAAAGCTACTTCCCTGACTATGAAAACTCTACTCTTTCCTTAGTGTGTTTTTGTCCCAATTGGGTTTTGCATACTAAGGTTTTAATGAGGGATGTTTGTCATGGTCCTTCCAAGCTTGACTTGTTTCACATGGTCAAGCTTGAGGGGGAGTATTGACCTGAGTGTAGATAAATTGTTTGTGTTCAGAATTGTCTAGGCGAGTTGTCTAGAACCTGGTTTGTGTCTTGTTGCATTGCTAGAGGTCTAGGAGAGTCTCCTGGTCTTTAATGCATTTATAAATTAAGTCTAATCTTGTTTTGCATCCATATGTTGTTCCTGGTCCTGTGATGCATTCTTAAACTGGTTAAGGTGATTAGATGAGTTATCTAGTCTCTGTTTTTTTTTGACATTTAATCATAGTGTTGCTTAAATGGTCATTAAAATTTGCCTAAATGCCTTGTTATTGATGAGTTATCATACATGTGCATTTAAGAGAGTTGGTTGCTTGGATTTGAACTGAATGAGTTGTTTAGATTCAGTCCATTGCATCTTGTTAATCATTATGGATCAGACTTGGTGAGTTATCAAGCTCTGATCCTAATGTGTGGTCTAATTCTTGCTGGAGGTTGAGTGATGTTTCAGGTACACAAGAGGTGCTAGCTGTCTATCACCAATCCGAGACAAAGAAGAAGGCTTTGCCCATGCTGTTCAGAGCCTACACATGATGTAAATTCCTGTAAATCCAGAGCCTACACATGATGTACATTCCTGACCATGGAGAGACTGTTGGTGAAGAGTCCAGATGGTAGTAAGTCGTGGCTGAGATAGAATATGGCTGAGCTTTGAAGATACTTCAGGAAGGAGTATTGATGAAGAGACAGACCAGTGTTTGATCAGTCATCCACCAGGCTGGATCTTCTCATCACTTGTGTGTAGAGAACCGGTTGATTTAAGCGCAGGCCATTTGGTTGTTGAGCTCCTGGTTCCAAGAGACACACAAGGAAGAGTTATTCTAGGCAGTGGAGAGGAGATCAAGGGAGGAGGAACTGGTTGACTTAAGCGCAGCTGTTGGGGTGATGCGCTCCTGGTCCTAGCTCTGTCTTGCTCACTTCCAAGCTTGGTCCATCCCTATACTCTCTGGACCAAACTTGAGGAGGGGTAATGCAGAAGCAATCCTCAAGATCCAGCCGCCACAAGCCATTGGCAAGAAGTGGAGTTCACTCTTGCATCATCCTCACCAGCCGGATCAAAGAAGCTATCATGAACTCATTGCAACCTTGCAAGCTTGGACCTTCACCTATTCTCGGTTCCAAGCTTGAGGGGGAGTGTGAATGAGCTTCCTATGATCTGAGACATGCCTTACCAAGTGGGGACTCAAGTGGAGTTCACTCCCTACCATAATGATGAAAGGGAAGCACCTTAAACTCATCTCAAAACATTCATTGCTGTTCTTATGATTAAAATGTTATTGAGATTGTTGTGATTAGTGCATTACCTTGAGAACTGATGCACCTGTGGGATATTGTATCAGGTTCCTTACTTGAGACTCAATGAAGCAAAGAACCGGTCCATCCTTACCTATCAAGATGGCGAGTAGTCAGAAGAGAGGGGGAGACACAAACCGGGGTCTAAGAAGAGTCCAAGGTGTTGGTGTGTGCAAGTGATGGAGTCCACGCTTGCACCACAAGTTAGGCCACGATCCAGAGCCTAAGGACTCCACCATGATAAATCTGAAGTTCCTTAGGCTCACTGGCCAATCCCTAGGCTTTGGAGAACTCTACTCTTTTCCTTGGTTGGTTTTATCCCTAAGGAGGGTTTTCTGGCCAAGGTTTTTAATGAGGGAGCTTCTTCAAGGTTCCAAGCTTGTCCAAGGATCTCCTATGGTCAAGCTTGAGGGGGAGTGTTAACTTGAAGAGATGAAAATGAACAAAAGAGAGAGATGAGATGGAGGCAAAATATTGACATCAAGAGAAGAGAAGAACATCTGTGTACATAGGCAAGTGACATAGTTGACTACATGCCTCAACTACATGTGAGCTGATATAGTCGACTACCTGCCTCAACTACATACGAGCTGATATAGTCGACTACATGCATCGACTACATGCATCAACTACATAGGCAAGTGATATAGTTGACTATATCACTTGCCTACGTGCGAATCAGTTCAAAATCAGAGTTGGCGCCAAGGAATTCAGTTTGAATTCAAATGGGACCTGTCTCTTTCTCGTCCAGACTGCAAGCAGAACCCTTGTCCTCTTACTGAAATAATAGTTTAATCCTTCCTTAAGATAGTATTAGTTTATTGGCTTCCTTGTCTTGTATTGTTGTTCCTTGGCTATATTATGCCTTCCTTGTCCACGAAATTAATCAAGAAAAGAGGAGTTCTCTTTCTTCACTATTCTCTGGTTCCATACTCTCTTAGTCTCTCATTCTCTCTAATCTCTCTGGTTACACACGAATTCACCCTCTTTGATACTCAAGAACACTCATACTTTCATACTCTTCACTGCATTCTCTTTGATTCTCACTTAATCTCTTCATTCTCTTTCTCTTAGTTTCGACCATACTCTGTTTCTACATCACTCTCACACCTAAATTCATCTATTCTCACACATCCTTCCTTGGTGATAGTGACAGCTCTACACAACTCCTTATGCACCCATGTGACTCCTTGCTTAATTCAAACCAGATCCTTTCTTTTGAATTCAAACTAGTTTCCTTGACTTCTTAGAGGTTCCCAACGTCCATATTAGTCTCCACAACTTATTCCTTTCCTTGCAAGTCAGGTTAGGTCAAGTGGTAGCTTGTGGATCAAGTCTGTACAAACCGAACCAAATTGCCTTCTCTTATGAACTTATCCTTGGATCATCAACCAGCTTCTTCTTCTAGTCATCCCTTTATTTATTTCAATACTCCCCCTCAAGCTTGACCATAGGAGATCCTTGGACAAGCTTGGAACTGAGAGCACTTGCCTCATTAAAAACCTAAGTTTAGAAAACCTCTTGGGATAAAACCATCACTTAGGGAAAAAGAGTGCAACCACCCTCAGCCTAGGGAGTGGCGAGTGAACCTAAGGAGCTTAAGATTATTTTCATGGACTCCTTAGACTCTGGATCATGGCCTTTCTTCAATGGCCAGCAGGTACCAGTGCGTTCCTTGCTTCACACTCATCACACCTTTGAGCTTCTTCTTGTGGTCAGAGCTTGTCTCCCCCTTTCTTTTGGCTACTTGCCTTCATCATGGGTTGAGTCCAAGTCTGCCTTGTTCATGAGCTCAATATGTACCTGATTCAAACAATGCACAAATACATGCATCAATTCTCAAGGGGCAAACCTATTCAATCATAAGAATGAATATATATTTAGGTACTTCCCTTGCATAAGTTTCTGAAGAATGGACATTGGCTTCTCATTTTAACACCCCTCCTCAAGCTTGACCTGAGAATAAGAGTATGTGGTCAATCTTGGAAGATGAGAGCCAATGATGATCACCAATGCCTTGAGACCACAGCCCTCTTGGCTTGAATTGTGATCTTTTCTCTTAAGTGTACTTCCAGTCCACCCTCTTGGCATCAGGTAAGTCACTTCTGAGCAATCTCTCCACTGCTCCATTCATCCTCTCAACCATCTTGGAAGTTAATGGACATAATCAGTGTCCAAAGTGTTGATGGGCAGTGGGCAATCTCCATTGTCAGGAATATGCATCTTGTGCAGGCTCTGATCAACATGGACAGCCTGTTAACAAACACTAAGACAAGCATAAGTAGACACCAAGAGACCAGAACATTGGTTTTCACCAAGTCTGATCTTTAAACACACAATTTAAATAAGCACAACAGCAATGGACAGATATCTTTAAGATCCTATCCTAGAAACACTCTCTGAATCGTAATCAACACGACTAAGCATTCAGGAAATAACACAATCAATTTGCCAAAGTGCAGAAGCAAGAAAACTCTTTCAAGACAGCTTCACTTCAAGACAGTTTAACAACCTTAGGCATATTCTAAACAAGAGTTTGTGGAGAACGTAACCAGAGTAAAAGTAACCAGAAAATAAGTAGAGAGTAGAGAATGATGTAACCAGAGTATTAGTAGCCAGAGAATGGGATAATTATGGAGAAAGTAACCTGAGAATCGAAGAATGAGAGAATAGAGAACATAGAATTTGCTCAAGAGTTCTAATGGACAGAGTTTTGCTCTGTTTTCTTGAGTTTTGCGGAAGCATAAACAGCCAGGAGCATCAATTACTCATCAAGAGTTTGGTGCTTTAGTAGCTGAAACACAATGGACCATCGAATAATTAATTTGCTCACTGATCTTAGACAAGTGCCACTAGAATAACTCATGAACTGATGTTTTCCAGGGCTTGCAGCAAGAGAACCATCAGAATAACACATAAACAAGTGTTTTCTATGGCTCACACAACAAAGAAAACCAATGGATCAAAACAATTTGTCCACTGGTCAAAGAGATGCTCCATAAAGAACAAGCTATTATCCAATGGATAAAGCATAATGGTGAAGCATTTTCTAAATCTTTCTCTTCCTCAAGCTTGATTCAAGATACTAACACAAGTACTGACCAAGCTAACACTATATCAGAGTGGGAGAGAAAATATTTATTGAAAACAGAGAGAAAATAGGTGAGTTTAATCCCAAAGAAGAGCAACAAGGCTCTGATACCATGTTGGAATACATGAGTGTTTGTCTCATGTCAAGAGAGTATTCATTTAACTTGTAACTGAATCCCCTTCAACCATACAACAGGAACTCACCATTCAAAGGAAGAGACAACCAACTGGTGGTTGAATCATCTTAAATAGCCTACACTATAACTAAGATCCTAGACAGTAAACTGGTTATGTGTGGAAAAGAAGCTCTAGTTTGAATCTATCCTTCTGCAGCAACACAACACTTTGAGTTTGTGTACTTAAGGAGAATGGGAATTAGAATCAGTAAGCTAGAGTAAGAATAGTAGATAAAGACGAGTTTAAGTGAGTTTTACAAGTATTAGGCTGCCTTAAGAAAGAGAGTTAAGGCAGCCTCTAAACCATAACTCTAAACTCCTTACATTGTGAATATTGCTTAGACACAAGCAAGGGAGAGAGAGCCACGAAATTAGACTGAGAGAACTTGTATTGATACTGGATAAATGTTACAAGTGATGGAGAAGCCTTTAAATAGGCAATACACAAGACTAAACAATTATTAAAACAGGGAAACATAAACAAATACATCTGTAGGAATGAGATGAAGCCAAAGGGGATAGAGCCAAGGTCTGGACGTGCAGGAAGAGTAGAAAGGGACAGGAGGTGAGGCACATCCTTCCTTGGTGATAGTGACAGCTCTACACAACTCCTTATGCACCCATGTGACTCCTTGCTTAATTCAAACCAGATCCTTTCTTTTGAATTCAAACTGGTTTCCTTGACTTCTTAGAGGTTCCCAACGTCCATATTAGTCTCCACAACTTATTCCTTTCCTTGCAAGTCAGGTTAGGTCAAGTGGTAGCTTGTGGATCAAGTCTGTACAAACCGAACCAAATTGCCTTCTCTTATGAACTTATCCTTGGATCATCAACCAGCTTCTTCTTCTAGTCATCCCTTTATTTATTTCAATACTTATGACCCCAACTGAAAGATTTGATAAACTCTGGTTGTGTAAGTGAGAGAAACCCCAATGGGGAAGATGAGAGCTTGATATGGTCGAAATGAGAGTGAGACTGATGAGAGAGAGAGTTTATGAGAGACTAGAGATTTTGGGAGACTAGAGAGACTAAGAGACTAAGAGATTAATGAAGAAGAAAGGGGAATACCCCCATTCAGCTTATCTATTAACTCGACAATGCACCCTTTAAATAGGGAAATGAGGTTACATAAGGGTTTACAAGGAATTCAACAAGCATGTGAAGTCAAGGGAAGAAGGGAGCCTCTTTTTGAATTGTGTGGCTGAGAGTCTTCACATGCTCAGACAGCCTGGATCAGTCTGGCCACGCCTAAGGTTTACTTGGCCAGGAACCATCCACCCATGCCCATGCACACGTCCAGTGATCTGTCCAGGTTCATGCTCGCCTTATCCACTCTGGATCAGCATCTTGACTGGCATATACCTTCAGCATCTTATCCACAAACGGTAAGCAACACAAGCATCTCGCCAGATGCTTTCCAAAGATGCTTCCGGGTCATCTCCTCTTCCTCTCTTCTTTCTTCAAGGTAACTAGGGTTCTTCTTGACTTGTGCACCAAGGTTTCACCATGGGAGTGTACGGATTAGGGTTTGGTCCGTACACTTTTCGCCCCAACTTTGCACAAACCCAAAACATGCTCAAATGGTCGAAAGTGAAGTTTCTGAGTCGACCACGTCCGTACGGTCCGTACAGTCCGTACGTCCGTACGGTACGGACGACCCGAACTTTGCACATCGACCATTTGCCTCCAAACTTCACCCAAGTCTTCTTCCATCGTTGTAAACCCTTCCTGAACCTCTTTCTAGCTCAGCATTGCCTTATGGACCTTCCTTAGTTCATGACAGAACTTCCACAATGGTTTGGTCCTTTCTTTGCCCATAACCTTTAGTGATAAGATTATCACTTCAGGTTTAACACCAACTTGTTCTAGCACGAACAGAGCACTCTCCAAGGGTGATAATCTTGTCGAAATATTCTCCAGGTCTCCACGAGTAGGTCTGTGACCTTCCAGCACAATCAGACATAAGTTCCTCTTGGGAAAGATCCAAACCGGCATGTTTTGCAAAACTAGCAATATCTTGATGATCAGAAGGCCATTTTCTGCGTTGTCTGGTTTGTTGGATCCGTGACTGAATAGGCTTCATTCTCCTGTTGGTTTCATAGTGAAACTCTTGCTGAGCTGAGACGTGCAACCCCTTTGTTGATTTATGAAAGTATAGAGGAGATTTGTGTAGGAAATCAAGAACAAGAGAGATGGAAACTAAGAGAATCCGAGAGAGAGAGAGAGAGAGAAGAGAGTTCAAAGTGAGAGAGATATCGAATGAAAGAGGAACATATTTCCTTAACTTAATTTGGAACCTATTACAATCTATTTAAAAAGAAACTCGTGCACATGTAGACAGAAGGAAAGCAATAAACAAATGGGAGATAGTACAAGTCAAAGAATAAACAAATGGGAGGGGATCTGGTCAGCTGGCTCGTCCAGCAATGGTGAAAGTGACACATCACAACGGCTCTCTCTCCTTCCCACTTCACGTGATCCTCTTCCAAGGTTACTCCCCAAGGTGTCGACATTTCTCCACATTTCTGGTTGATTTAAATACTCTTCCTGATCAAGTATTTCACTTGCCTTGCAAGTTACTCTAGGTCACACTCATCACTTGTACGGACAGTAACTTGTACGGACAGTATTAACTTGATCACTCTACCAAACTTGTCTTGCCTTGCTCTCTGCGTGTGCCTCCTTGTTTGTGTAATAGACCTCTCATTATTTGCTTCATGTCAACACTCCCCCTCAAGCTTGACTCTAGGGACTAGTCAAGCTTGAAAACTATGAAGCATTCCCTCATTAAAACCTTTACTTGGAAAAACCACATGGGATAAAAACCAGGCAAAGGAAAAAGAGTAGAATACTTCACAGTGAGAGGGTCAATGACAAGAGAGGTCTATGAGTCCAAGCTTAGGATGAATGAACTCACAGACCTTGCTGCTTGCAGCCTTGGTGAAGATGTCAGCTAGTTGATCTTCACTTCTTGTATAGCATGGGAGGATCACTTGCTGCTCCACTGCTTGTCTCACCTTGTGGCAGTCTACTTCTATGTGCTTTGTCCTCTCATGGAAGACTGAGTTAGATGCAATGTGTATTGCGGCCTGGTTGTCACAATGCATAGTCATTGGTGTGTTGATCTCAATCCCCTATTGACCTGAGTGTAGATAAAGAGAAGAACATATGTGTACATAGGCAAGTGACATAGTTGACTACATGCCTCAACTACATGGGAGCTGATATAGTCAACTACATGCCGCAACTACATACGAGCTGATATAGTCGACTACATGCATCAACTACATAGGCAAGAGGGAACTCGTCCAGTTTGAAATTTGAAATAGAGATCAGACCGTTAATCTATTCTTCTTGTCTCCTTTTGTCTATAAAACAAGTTGTATAGTCTCTAAATGAAAATAAGGAAATAAGAATCCTTCTATACTTCCTATTCTGTCGAAAGCCTAGCTCTCCTCTCTCTCTCTCTTTGTTCCCGGATCAATATCTCTCTTTCTCCTCTGTTCTTAAGTGTTCTTCATCCTATTCTTCACTAAACTTACATGGTATCAGAGCTTTAAGCTCCTAAACTTCATTATTTCTTCCGCAAACTCACTCTACACTCATCTCTCTTTCATTCTATCCGATTAGTTCTTGCAAACTCTAAGGAACACTCTTTTATCCAGTGGGTAATAGGTCTGTTCTTGCGAGTTTCTGGGCTATATCTCATCAGTTCTTCTCATTTTCCTTTCAGTTTCCTTCATATTCTCACCATATAAAGAGAGACTAGCCTGTTGTTGCTCGTGCTCTATATTGTCCAGTGTTCAAAATTCAAGTTTCTACTCGGTACACTCTTTTACCCACTGGACAATAACAAGTCGACATGGAGCAACACAAACAAGTGGTCATTCCAGTGACACTAAAGGGTTTAAACTACCTTCTCTGGTCAAGATTAACAAAGAATGCCCTTGGTGGAAGAGGTTTATGGTCCCATATCACCTCAGGTGAGGCGCCAAAACAAACCAGCCAAGGAGAAGATGGCAAGGAGATTGTGGTGGTAGATGAAGGTAAATGGAGTCAAGAGGACCTCATGGTGCTGTCTATCATCCAAAGCTCACTTGATGGCCCCATAATGGAGGCATACTCTTACTGTGAAACCGCAAAAGAGCTATGGGACACCCTTCAAAAGGTGTATGGAAACATTTCCAACCTCAGTAGAGTCTTTGAGGTAAAGAAGGCCATCAACAGTCTGAACCAGGAGGACTCTGACTTCACAGCACACTTTGGGAAGTTTAGAGCTCTTTGGGCAGAGCTAGAAATGCTGAGGCCAAGTACAACAGACCCAACTATTCTGAATGAGAGGCGAGAGCAAGACAAAGTCTTTGGGTTGCTACTCACCCTCAATCCAGCTTACAATGACCTCATCAAACACATCTTGAGGGCTGAGAAACTACCAAGTTTAGAAGAAGTGTGCTCTCAAATCCAGAAGGAGCAAGGTTCAGTTGGTCTATTTGGTGGAAAAGGTGAACTCTCTTTAGCAAACAAAGCCGAGATGGTGTCTGCTAACAAAGCCTACTTTAAACCAGAAGATAGGAAGAAGTCAGTGACATGTGAGCACTGCAAGAAGGTCGGCCATATGAAGAACCAGTGCTGGCTTCTTCATCCTCACCTTAGACCACCATCTGTGAGAAAACGAGATTTAGAGAGAGTTTACTTGCTGGAAACTGAAGAACATGAAGAACAAGAGAGAGAGAAGAGAGAGAGAGATGAATTTCGAAATGTAAGGAGAGAGAAGGAGAGAAATGATTTCCTTGCCTTAATTGATTCATGGTACATCTATATTTAAAGGGAGACAAATCCCCAATAAACTATTAAACAAAGAGACCTGCAGAAGTATTAAACAAATGCACTCTTGGACAGAAGTGGCTCAGGCAAAGAGGGTGAAAGGGACATGACCTAAACAGTCCAAAGTGGTCCAGAAGTGGTCCAGCAGTGTTTAAATCCTTCCCATCTCGTGACCTTTGCTCCCAACAGCTCTCTTGTCTTCTGATTAATTAAATACTTCTTTATTAGGCAGAGAAAGCCATCTTCTGATTTATGTAGACCTCTTCTCTATCTTGCACTCCAAGCTAGGTTAGGTTGTACGGACAGACTTGCATTCCAAGGTAGGTTGATCCTTTGCTTAATCTGATTGTCTCCATGCCATTTATTTCTTCATGTCAACACATCTCAACACTCCCCCTCAAGCTTGACTTTAGGTACTGCTCAAGCTTGGAATCATGAAGAACTTCCCTCATTAAAACCTTAATGTGCAAAACCCAGTGGGACAAAAACACATCAAGGAAAAAGAGTAGAAGCCTTCATGATAGGAGAGTCAGTGAGATGTGAGGTCTATGAGTCCAAGTTTAGGATGAATGAACTCACAGACTTTTGTACTCGCAGCTTTGGTGAAGATATCTGCCAACTGGTCTTCACTTCTTGTGTAGCATGGTAGGATGATTTGTTGCTCCACAGCCTGTCTAACCTTATGACAGTCCACCTCAATGTGTTTGGTCCTTTCATGAAACACATTGTTGGATGCTATGTGAATTGCAGCCTGATTATCACAATGCATTGTGATTGGTGATGTTGTCTCTATCCCCAAGTCTCTTAGCAGATTTCTGATCCAAATAAGCTCACTAGTAAGCTTCCTCATTGCTCTATATTCTGCTTCAGCACTTGAACATGACACCACCTTCTGCTTCTTGCTCTTCCAAGTTACCAAGTTACCTCCAATGAACGTGCAATAGCCAGTTGTTGACCTCCTGTCCACTCTATCTCCAGCCCAATCAGCATCACAATACCCTACAATCTCTGTGTTCTTGTTGCAACCCATCCATACTCCCTGTCCTGGTGCTTCTCTTAGATACCTCAAAATCCTCTCCACCATGTTCCAATGATGTAACTTGGGAGTTTGCATATGCTGGCTTACTTGGTTGACTGCAAAACACACGTCTGGTCTAGTGATTGTAAGGTAGATGAGCTTCCCAACCATTCTCCTGTAGTGCTTAACATCTTCATAGGGTTTGTCTTCAAACTCCCCCTCACGCAACACCTTATAGCCATCTTCAAGTGGAGTCTTTGCTGCTTTTTCTTTAAGGTCACCTGCCTCACTCAACAAATCAAGTGTGTACTTCCTTTGGGATAAGAACAGTCCTTCTTTAGATCGACATATCTCAATCCCTAGGAAGTACTTTAGCTCACCCAAGTCTTTGATATCAAAAGATGTCTTAAGAAAAGCTTTAGTTAAGGTGATACCTCCCTTGTCACTGCCAGTGATGATAATGTCATCCACATACACTAGGATCACAACAATTCCTTGTTGACTGGTGAGAGTGAAGAGGGTGTGATCAGCTTCAGACTTCACAAAACCTCTTCCATTGAGAGTGGTGCTGAGCTTGTGATACCAGGCCCTTGGTGATTGTTTCAACCCATAGATGGCTTTCTTCAGTCTAAGAACATTTCCAGGTTTGACAAGGTATTCTAGGCCAGGAGGTGGTCTCATGTAGACTTCATCTTCCAACTCTCCTTGTAGGAAGGCATTCTTCACATCCATCTGCCATAGATCCCACTCTAAGTTGACTGCTAAGGAGAGTATGATCCTTATGGTGTGTAGCTTGGCAACTGGTGCAAAAGTATCAAGGTAGTCTTCACCATATGTCTGAGTAAATCCCCTTGCAACCAACCTTGTCTTTTTTCTTTCTGGTTTTCCATTGGCTAGGTACTTGATAGTGAAGATCCAACGACTTGTCACTGCTTTCTTGCCTTTGGGGAGCTCAGCTTCATACCAGGTATCATTTACTATCATCGCATTGGTTTCATTACCAACTGACTCTCTCCATTCCTTGTCTTGCATTGCTTCTTCATATGATCTTGGAATGTATTCCTGATCCAATTCACCAATGAACACAACATGTTCTTGTGGATACTGAGCCAAAGAACACACTGCTTGTATAGGATGAGATACTGCTTGTGAGTTGAAGTAGACTCTTGTGTTGATCCAATTGGAAGGAGGATTTCGGATTCTGGTACTCCTTCTCAATGGTTGAGTCTGAACATTTCCATCTTCAGCTGGTGCTTCCTCGTCATCCGTAGACTGATCCTCATTCACCACTGACCCTTCTTGTTGCTCATCTTGATCATGAGACACTGAACTTCCTTGTTGTACATGTTGTTCAGTCTTGTTCCCCCCTTCAGGATCAAGGTGAGTAACCTCAACAGTTTCATCTTCAAGCTCCTCACTCATCTCTAAATTTTGTGGGGCCTGAGGACCTTGTTTGGTCTCATGCTCAGTCACAACCCTCTCTTCTGGTATACTGATGCCAAGGCTTTCCATTACCCTTCTCAAATTGTTTGCTTTATCTGAGGCTGATTGAGAGAGATTCTTCACCTCATCCCAACTCTTCTCATCATAATAGCCTTTAGTCTCCACAAACTTTACATCTCTTGATATTAGGACCCTTCTTGCCACTGGATCATAACACTTATAACCCTTTTGTGTTGGAGAGTAGCCAATGAACATAGCTTTTGAGCTTCTGGCATCTAACTTGCTCCTATGTTCCCCTGGTATCAACACAAAGCAGAGGCATCCAAATACACGCAGATGATCCAAAGGGGGCTTGTTGCTGTTTAGTACCTCAAATGGAGACAGATCATTAAGAATCTTAGTAGGAATCCTGTTGATCAGATAACAAGCAGCCATCACAGCATCACTCCAAAACCTCTTTGGGACATTCGTATGGAACATCATTGACCTTGCCACTTCCATCAGATGCCTATTCTTCCTCTCAGCTACTCCATTTTGTTGTGGAGTATAAGGACAGCTTGTCTGATGTATAATCCCATGCTGAGCTAGATACTGCTTGAATGCTTGACTTGTGTACTCTCCACCATTATCTGACCTGAGAATCTTGATTTTGGCACTGAAATGGTTGAGGACATGAGTCTGAAAGTTCTTGAAAGCTTCAAGCACTCTGTCTTTAGACTGGATCAGTGTCACCCAAGTGTACTTAGACTTCTCATCAATAAAGGTCACAAAGTATTTGTGATTTTCTCTAGACAGACAGGGAGCAGTCCACACATCAGAATGAACAAGGTCAAAGCACTTTTCATAGATTGTACTTGACTTTGGAAAGACTGTCCTACAATGCTTCCCCAAGATACAAGCTTCACACCCATCATTTTCAAACACCACACCAGGAAGCATTAAGTTTAGAGCTCTAGCGTGAGGATGTCCCAATCTGGCATGCCATGTAGTGCCATCAATTCCCAGAGAAGTACTGATCATGCAGATAGAAGGAGATGGTTCTGTTCTTTTGAGATGATAGAGTTCATCATGACTGTGTCCTCTTCCAATCACCTGCCCTGTCTTTAGGTCTTGAAACTCAACATCATCAGGTCTGAAGACCACTTGACAACTCAAATCAACCGTAGCCTTTCTTACTGATAGTAAGTTAGAAGTAAACTGAGGCATATATAAGGCAGATGATTCTCTATCAAACAACCTAAGGTTCCCTATCCCTTCTATCTTAACCTTATCTCCATTGGCTATAATTACATTTCCTGAGGCTGGCTTGACATCACTAATCAGATTCCTATCACTAATCATATGGTGACTAGCTCCTGAATCTATAATGATAGGTTTAGAGTATGTACCTGCCTTCTTTGATGAGATGATGGCCTTGGCAGCTCTAATGAAGTAATTCAAATCACTCCTGGTTACTGCTTCATCAGTTCTGATAGCACCAGATGCACTTCTCCACGTTCCTTCTTCATTTGAGTCACTACTGAAGGCAGAATACATGGTCTTTCCTTCAAATGTCTGATGATCAATCTCCTTGATAAAATTCCTGGCCATCTTAATATCCATCTTCCTTTGCTTCAGACTCTTTCTCCTGTGTTGTTTCTTAGCTCTCTTGTACTCTTGAGGCAGCATAATTTTCGCATTCTTGCTTGGTGTGTGCTTTATAGGCTGAACTGACTTCATTTCCTTCTCAAAGAGTGTGTGAGTAACTTGTTCCCTCTGGATTAGCGCACACACACCTTCTACACTTGGGAGCTTGTCTTCTCTGAGAACATGCTTGATCAGCTGATTGTATGAAGGCTTTAGGGTAAGTAGCAAACTAAAGACCACATCCTGCTCTTGCCTTTCTCTTAAGACTTCAGGATCACTAGAACTTGGTCTAAGCATGTTATGTTCTGACCATAAACTCCAAAATTTTCCAAGATGCTGGTTGAACTCTCCTTCATCTTGTTTCAGGTTGTTGATCTCTTTCTTGATTTCAAACACCCTGCTAAGATTAGACATGTTGCCATACACCTTCCTAAGTGTATCCCACAACTCTTTGGAGCTCTCACAGTAGGAGTAAGCTTCCAAGATTGAAGCTTCAAGGCTGTTTTGAATGATAGACAACACCATGAGATCCTCCTGACCCCATTTTCCATCATCAGCAAGCTCAACTTCTTTTCCATCCTTTCCTAGAACAGTCTTCTTAAGAATTTTTCCTTCAGTAACATGTTCCCAAAGGCCTCTACCCCCAAGAGCAATCTTGACAAGTCTTGACCACAGAAGGTAGTTAACTCCATTGAGAGTAACAGGAATCACCACCATTTTTGAATTTTCCATCAAGAACAGCTCAAGAACATCTCAAGAACAGCTATTATCCAGTGGGTAAAGAGAGATTTCGAAATTTATCAGAGTAAAATGAAAGTATTTTGCGGAATAAGTGAGAGAATAAGGTTTCAGGAGCTTGTTAGCTCTGATACCATGTGAGAAAACGAGATTTAGAGAGAGTTTACTTGCTGGAAACTGAAGAACATGAAGAACAAGAGAGAGAGAAGAGAGAGAGAGATGAATTTCGAAATGTAAGGAGAGAGAAGGAGAGAAATGATTTCCTTGCCTTAATTGATTCATGGTACATCTATATTTAAAGGGAGACAAATCCCCAATAAACTATTAAACAAAGAGACCTGCAGAAGTATTAAACAAATGCACTCTTGGACAGAAGTGGCTCAGGCAAAGAGGGTGAAAGGGACATGACCTAAACAGTCCAAAGTGGTCCAGAAGTGGTCCAGCAGTGTTTAAATCCTTCCCATCTCGTGACCTTTGCTCCCAACAGCTCTCTTGTCTTCTGATTAATTAAATACTTCTTTATTAGGCAGAGAAAGCCATCTTCTGATTTATGTAGACCTCTTCTCTATCTTGCACTCCAAGCTAGGTTAGGTTGTACGGACAGACTTGCATTCCAAGGTAGGTTGATCCTTTGCTTAATCTGATTGTCTCCATGCCATTTATTTCTTCATGTCAACACATCTCAACACCTGGTTCATCCTTCTCTTGTGGACACGCCTATGTCTTCTTGAGGATGAACTGAGGTGCTCATACTCATTGTCAGTCTCCTTATAACCATAATGTTCTTGGCGAGTGGTTTGGCGATTGGCTTGGTGTGCCGCTTGTGGTCTCTCTTCTCTCCTAGTCTCTTGGTTTGGTAAGTGACTAGTGGCTCTCCTTATGTCTTCTCTTAATTCTCTTCTGATGTCATTGAGATTGGTTCTCATCATCTCGGTCATGGTCGCCACCATACTTTGGTTAAGTTGATTGGTCATTGCTTCCATGAGGAGTTTGTTTCTCCTGACGAGTTCGGCCTCTTCCTCAGACTCGGATACCATGGTTCCTGCTTAACAACAAACAAGACAACCAGTAAAGAGTTCTAGGGAAGAAGACAAGCAAAAAGGAAAAGAAAAAAATCAAGTAAAAAGGCAAAGACAACAATCGTACAAAGCAAGACAAAAGTGAAAAGGAAATTGCCTAAGAAAAGGAAATCGGTTCAAGCAAAATGGAATAGCTTCTAATCTTTTTCCTAAACTCTCTTAAGCTTTCCTAGCAACCTAATAAGCTTCTTATACTCGAGTTCTAAGTGATAAACAACTTAGACACAAGAACAAAGTGATCGACTAAGATGAACATGCGGCTAGGGTTCTTCTCACTCTAGGGTTTTCGCATGAACCAAAAAAGGAAAGTCTTAAAATTCCTTGTCTAATCTCTTATGCCCACGAGCAGCCCTAAACAAATCAGTTCTACTGCTTATTCAAGGTGATAAAGATGAAACATGAATGAAACAATCAACAGAAACAAGAAAACAAGCAAGAACAAAAGCAAAGAGGATAGCGAGTACTTCCCAACCAAACCTGGCTCTGATACCACCTGATGCGTCCCCAGGATGCTCTTTGGTTGATGGGAATGGATAATCCTTGCAAGAACGAATCAAAGAGACTCAAGTCCTTCAAGGCGTGTGGATTGAATGGTGACACAAGAGGGATGGATGATCTCTTGATACTCCTAGATGAATAACTTGGATATGACACACCAAATTAGACACCCTTAGGTCTCTGGATATTACACACCAGAACTCGACACCTTCTAGAGAGAGAGAGTCGACAAGAATGAATGTAACTTGTTTAATAAAAGACTGGATGATTACAAGAGGGTGTAGAGAACCCTTTAAATAGGAAACCAGAGAACATACTCTCTAGGGTTTCGACCATAAACCAAAAAAGGAAAGAAAGAAAACTATAGTCTAAGTTTAACATAAGTTTAGAATGAAATAAAAATGGAACTTCATGTAGTCTTGGACCGAGAATAACACTTAGGTGATTTGTAGACAAGTTGTGGCCTCGTTAAAAACCTTCCTCCTGGAAAACCTCGTGGGACAAAACCAAAAGCAAGGAAAAGAGCACGCACTCCATGTCTGCCTAGACACTACCTCAGTTTGGTGTAGAGATGGCTTGAATGGTGATCAAGACATCTCGGATCAAACCTTGTCCAAGACCTTCTTGTTGTGGATGTGAAGTGAGTAATCCAACAACATTCTCCTTTAGCTTCTTGACTCTGGAACGAGTCATGGGACCTTCAGGAATGGCTAGAGCATCCTCACCGAGTGGTTGATGCATTGTGGCTTCATGTGGCTCATCTAGACCCTCCTTGTCCTCCTTAGTGATCCGGTCCATGATCACCTCATATGCACTCTTAAAGGTTGCATGCTTGGTGCTTTCCAGGATCACATCACCTGACTATGAAAACTCTACTCTTTCCTTAGTGTGTTTTTGTCCCAATTGGGTTTTGCATACTAAGGTTTTAATGAGGGATGTTTGTCATGGTCCTTCCAAGCTTGACTTGTTTCACATGGTCAAGCTTGAGGGGGAGTATTGACCTGAGTGTAGATAAAGAGAAGAACATATGTGTACATAGGCAAGTGACATAGTTGACTACATGCCTCAACTACATGGGAGCTGATATAGTCAACTACATGCCTCAACTACATACGAGCTGATATAGTCGACTACATGCATCAACTACATGCATCAACTACATAGGCAGCTGATATAGTCGACTACATGCATCAACTACATGCATCAACTACATAGGCAAGTGGGAACTCGTCCAGCTGAGTCTTCTAAGGCAGATTTGAAATTTGAATTAGAGATCAGACCGTTCAGGAGCTGTCCCTTTCTCTGGTTCAGACCAGAATAGATTAATTCTATTCTTCTTGTCTCCTTTTGTCTATAAAACAAGTTGTATAGTTTCTAAAGTAAAATAAGGAGAAAGAATCCTTCCTACACTCTCTCTCTCGTTTACTCTCTCTCTCTCTCTCAAACGAAATCACTCTCTCTCTCTCCTGTTCTTGCTTAATCTCACCGAGTTCTTCACTAAACTTACATGTGGTTCTGTTTTGAATTGTTTCTAAGCTTGCTAGCATGGTCATGACTAGTTATTGCTTTAGATGAATTGTTTGTGTTCAGAATTGTCTAGGCGAGTTGTCTAGAACCTGGTTTGAGTCTTGTGGCATTGCTAGAGGTCTAGGAGAGTTTCCTGGTCATGTAATGCATCTATATGTTGGCTCTATGTCTTGTTTTGCATCCATAGGTTGTTCCTGGTCCGGTGATGCATTCTTAAACTGGTTAAGGTGATTAGATGAGTTATCTAGTCTCTGTTTTTGACATTTAATCATAGTGTTGCTTAAATGGTCATTAAAATTTGCCTAAATACCTTGTTATTGATGAGTTATCATACATGTGCATTTAGAGAGTTGGTTGCTTGGATTTGAACTGAATGAGTTGTTTAGATTCAGTCCTTTGCATCTTGTTTAACATAATGGATCAGACTTGGTGAGTTATCAAGGTCTGGTCATACTGTGTGGTCTAATTCTTGCTGGAGTTTGAGTGATGTTTCAGGTACACAAGAGGTGCTCTCTGTCCACCACCAATCCAAGACAAAGAAGAAGACATTGCCCATGAAGTTCAGAGCCTACACATGATGTATATTCCTGACCATGGAGAGATAGCTTGTGTGTAGAACCGGTTGAATTAAGCGCAGCCTGTTTGGGTGTTGAGCTCCTGGTTCATGAGACACACAAGGAAGACCATCACCTAAGTCATGAGGAGACCGGTGGTCCAAAGGCAATGGAGCAGAGATCAAAGGTGGATCAGTTGGCTTAAGCGCAGGTGTTGGAACTGTTGTGCTCCTGGTTCAAGCTCAGTACTGCCCACTTCCAAGCTTGGTCCTTCACCTATTCTCTCTGGATCAAGCTTGAGGAGGGGTATTGGTGTGCAATTCTGAGGATCCAAGTCGTCCATTGTCTCTTGGCAAGAAGTGGAGTTCACTCTTGCATCATTCCTCACCAGCCGGATCAAAGAAGCTATCATGAACTCATTGCAACCTTGCAAGCTTGGACCTTCACCTATTCTCGGTTCCAAGCTTGAGGGGGAGTGTGAATGAGCTTCCTATGATCTGAGAGATGTCTTACCAAGTGGGGACTCAAGTGGAGTTCACTCCCTACCATAATGATGAAAGGGAAGCACCTTAAACTCATCTCAAAACATTCATTGTTGTTCTTATGATTAAAATGTTATTGAGATTATTGTGATTAGTGCATTACCTTGAGAACTGATGCACCTGTGGGATATTGTATCAGGTACCTTACTTGAGACTCAATGAAGCAAAGAACCGGTCCATCCTTACCTATCAAGATGGCGAGTAGTCAGAAGAGAGGGGGAGACACAAACCGGGGTCTAAGAAGAGTCCAAGGTGTTGGTGTGTGCAAGTGATGGAGTTCACGCTTGCACCACAAGTTAGGCCACGATCCAGAGCCTAAGGACTCCACCATGATAAATCTGAAGTTCCTTAGGCTCACTGGCCAATCCCTAGGCTTTGGAGAACTCTACTCTTTTCCTTGGTTGGTTTTATCCCTAAGGAGGGTTTTCTGGCCAAGGTTTTTAATGAGGGAGCTTCTTCAAGGTTCCAAGCTTGTCCAAGGATCTCCTATGGTCAAGCTTGAGGGGGAGTGTTGGAATAATAAAAGATAGAGAAGACGAAGCAAGCTGGATTAAGGTTCAAACTAGGACAGCAAAGTGAGAAGATTTGAATCTGTCTACTATTCATCCAAAACCTAACCATACTTGACTTGCAAGGCAAGGAATGAGTGGGGAAGACATTATGGACGTGGCTAATGCTCCAGAAGTCAAGGCAATTCAGTTTGAATGCAATTGGAACTAGCTGGTCTGATTTAGACAAGAAAGAGAGCAAGTGGTGCATAAGAAGAAGGACTGACCTGTCACTATCACACCAAGCTGTGTGTGCCTCTTCCTCCAGTCACTTTCTCACCATCTTGGACGTGCCCAGCCTGTCCCAGCCAGCCTGCCCCTTCTGATTTCCCCACAATATTATTGTTTATCCATTCCCTACACAAGTAATTGTTTATTAGCTAGTTTGTTGTGTAGTTGGGCTATATATTAGCCTCTCTTGTAATCAAAACAAGTTAAGCTGAAAGTGGGGAGTTCCCCTTTCTTCTTCACCATTCTGATGTCTCATTAATCTCTCTATTCTCTGGTTACTTACTCTCTTACACGAAATCTCTCACAATAATCTCATACTCCTCCTAAATCTCTCTTATTCTCCAATACTCTACATTGCAGTCTCTTTAAATCTCACTTGTCTCTCTGATTCTCTTTCTCTTACATCATTCTATACTCTGTTTCTACATCACTCACACACCATAATCTGTCTATTCTCACATCAAAGCCATGTTCATTGGCTATTCTCACACGCAGAAAGGGTATAAGTGCTACTCACCAGACACCAGGAAGGTCTTAGTCTCCAGGGATGTTAAGTTTGTGGAATCAAAAGGGTACTATGAGGAGAAGAATTGGGATAGCCTCAAAGACCTCTCCCATGGCCCCTCTGATAGAGCAAACAACTTGAGGACTATCTTGGAAAGCTTAGGAGTCACCAACTCTCAGTGTAATGGTGGACCATCTCCTGCTTCCCCAACACCAGAGCCAACCATGGATTCCACTCCTGAGGCTACTCCACCCACTGATGTTGATATCCACCTTGATCCTGAGGGGGGCAGTGAGTCTGAATCACAACAACACCCACCAGAAAGAGATTCAGAACCACATGATCAAGATGGAATACATGAGGCAGAGTCTGAACAGTCTAGTGAAGATCTAGAAGAAGAGGCAGTGGAACCGGCTATAGAGGCAGAGCAACACATCCAACCATTGAGAAGAAGTACCAGGGTGAGAAAGGATCCAGCTAATTGGATCAACACCAGAGTATACTTCAATAGTAATGCAGTTGCTCATCCCACACAAGCAACATGTTCTTTGGCGCATTATCCTCAAGAACATGTAGTCTTTATGGGTCAACTTGATCAAGAATATATACCAAGGACCTATGAAGAAGCAATAGAGGATGATGGGTGGAGAGAGTCTGTTGGTGCTGAAACTAAAGCAATGATAGACAATGATACTTGGTATGAATCTGAACTTCCAAAAGGCAAGAAGGCAGTGACAAGCAGATGGATATTCACCATTAAGTACCTAGCCAATGGTAAACCAGAAAGGAAGAAGACCAGATTGGTTGCAAGAGGTTTCACTCAAACATATGGAGAAGACTACAATGATACCTTTGCACCAGTGGCCAAGTTACACACAATAAGGATCATATTGTCCATAGCAGTGAACATGGAATGGGATCTCTGGCAAATGGATGTCAAGAATGCTTTCCTACAAGGAGAGCTAGAGGATGAAGTCTATATGCGTCCACCACCTGGTTTAGAGCATCTAGTCAAGCCAGGAAATGTCCTAAGACTCAAGAAGGCAATCTATGGGCTAAAACAGTCTCCTAGAGCTTGGTACCACAAACTAAGCACCACCTTGAATGGAAGAGGGTTCAAGAAGTCAGAGGCAGATCATACACTCTTCACCCTCACAAGCCAAGAAGGGATTGTGGTCATCCTCATCTATGTTGATGATATAATCATCACTGGAAACAACAAGGAAGGTATCATCTCTACTAAGTCTTTCCTTAAGTCTACATTTGATATCAAAGATTTGGGAGAGTTAAAGTACTTCCTAGGGATTGAGATATGCCGCTCTAAAGAGGGGCTCCATCTATCCCAAAGGAAGTACACACTTGATCTGTTGAATGAGGCAGGAACTCTTGGAGGAAGAATGGCCAAAACCCCACTGGAAGATGGATACAAAGTCTTGCGTGAGGGGGAGTTTGAAGATGAGCCATTTGAGGATGCCAAGCTATATAGGAGAATGGTTGGGAAGCTGATCTATCTCACCATCACACGGCCAGACATTTGCTTTGCTGTTAACCAGATCAGTCAACATATGCAAGCTCCTAAGATTCATCATTGGAACATGGTGGAAAGGGTCCTAAGGTACTTGAGAGAAGCTCCTGGTCAAGGAGTCTGGATGGGATACAACAAGAGCACAGAGATTGTAGGCTACTGTGATGCTGATTGGGCTGGTGATAGAATAGATAGAAGGTCCACATCAGGCTATTGCACATTCATTGGAGGCAACTTAGTAACTTGGAAGAGCAAGAAACAAAAGGTGGTGTCATGTTCAAGTGCTGAGGCAGAATATAGGGCAATGAGGAAGCTGACAAGTGAGCTCATCTGGATCAGGAATCTACTTCTAGACTTGGGCATTGAAACCACTACTCCTATCACTATGCATTGTGATAATCAGGCGGCCATACACATAGCTTCAAACTCGGTGTTCCATGAAAGAACCAAGCACATTGAAGTGGATTGTCATAAAGTGAGGCAAGCTGTGGAGCAGAAGATCATTCTACCTTGCTATACCAGAAGTGAAGATCAACTAGCAGACATCTTTACCAAGGGGGCAAGCACCAAAGTCTGTGAGTTCATACATCCAAGGTTGGGACTCATAGATTTATCCAGATCATGATCCCCTCAGCCATGAACCATCTACTCTTTTTCCTTGTGTGGTTTTATCCCAGTGGGTTTTACACACAAAGGTTTTAATGAGGGATGTGTTCATGGTTTCCAAGCTTAACCATGCTGTATGGCTAAGCTTGAGGGGGAGTATTGACAAAGAGAATAAACAAGAGGAAGGGAGGATCAGGAATCACTTGTGTAGTTGAAGATGATGAAGATCCGAGCTTACTTGAAATGCAAGCATGTCCGTACAACACTTGCATCACAAGTCACCCTAGCTAAACCTAACGTGTCTTCAGAGGCAAGGCAAGTTTAAACTTACCTTGGTCGACATCAGAAAGGAGAGAAGACCGTTGGAGATATTATGGGACAAGAAGAATGATTAAAATAAGCAAGGTCACATGTTCCATTTAAGCTCTCCATCCGGTGAAGACAAGTCACTTTCACTGCCTTGTGCAGACCATCCTCGAGCAGAACTCCATTGTTTATTCATTTGTGTACTTAGGCAAGTTAGTTTATTCTTTTTCTCTGTATAGGCAACTTGCCTATTTAACCGTGTAACCTAAACTCATTTCAATCTAAGGAAACAAGTTTCCCTTCACTCTCTTTCTTAGTTTCGAGTATCTCTCTCTCTCTCTCTCGAGTTTACTTCCTTTCTCTCTGGTTCTTCACTCTGTTCTTCATTTTCTTACAGAAAGGACACATCAGAGAAAGCATGAGTCCTTGTGCTGTACCAGTGCTCCTTGTGCCTAAAAAGGATGGAAGCTGGCGCATGTGTGTAGATTGCAGAGCCATCAACAACATCACTGTAAAGTACAGACATCCTATCCCTAGACTTGATGATATGTTAGACGAGCTACATGGCTCTTGTGTGTTTTCAAAAGTTGATTTAAAAAGTGGCTATCATCAGATTAGGATGAAAGAAGGAGATGAGTGGAAAACTGCCTTTAAAACCAAACATGGTATTGACCTGAGTGTAGATAAAGAGAAGAACATATGTGTACATAGGCAAGTGACATAGTTGACTACATGCCTCAACTACATGGGAGCTGATATAGTCAACTACATGCCTCAACTACATACGAGCTGATATAGTCGACTACATGCATCAACTACATGCATCAACTACATAGGCAGCTGATATAGTCGACTACATGCATCAACTACATGCATCAACTACATAGGCAAGTGGGAACTCGTCCAGCTGAGTCTTCTAAGGCAGATTTGAAATTTGAATTAGAGATCAGACCGTTCAGGAGCTGTCCCTTTCTCTGGTTCAGACCAGAATAGATTAATTCTATTCTTCTTGTCTCCTTTTGTCTATAAAACAAGTTGTATAGTTTCTAAAGTAAAATAAGGAGAAAGAATCCTTCCTACACTCTTTCTCTCGTTTACTCTCTCTCTCTCTCTCTCAACCGAAATCACTCTCTCTCTCTCCTGTTCTTGCTTAATCTCACCGAGTTCTTCACTAAACTTACATGGTATCAGAGCTTTAAGCTCCTGATTTCCTAAAACACTTCCGCAAACACTCTCTAAATCTCTTACTCTTTCATTTGAACCGATTAAAAGTTGGGTTCTCTTACTCTTTTTCCTTTGGACCGTTGGATAATAACTCGGCCAAAGCGTGCTCTTGTCTTGTATTTGGGTGATTCTCGCCATCTTCTCACTCACCAGAGTACTAACACTACTTACCAAGTCCTACTCTTGTCCAGACTACTCTATTCACTCACCTCTCACTCGGTTTCACCCTTTTACCCGCTGTGTTGAACTGAATAAGTGATGAGGATACAAAGATTGGGGAAGACTTAAGGAACAAAATGG
>CAJHQQ010003678.1:0-39638 GCA_905132885.1 Moricandia moricandioides
TTAAAAGTGGGATAACTTCTTCATCATAAGTCCAATGATATTGATTCAACTTCAGGATGATTCTACACTGATTTATGAGTCCAAATCAAGATTCTTACATCTTGATTCATTCTGGTTTGATTAGAATCAAGAAGAAATTGGCCAAATCTCCAAACATGGTAAATTGGAATCACTTCGGTTAAAAGTGGGAATAACTTCTTCATCATAACTCCTATGATATTGATTCAACTTCAGGGATGATTATCCACTGATTTATGAGTCCAAATAAAGCTTCTTACATCGTGATTCATTCTGGTTTGATTAGAATCAAGAAGAAATTGCCAAATCTCCAAACAGAGGTAAACTAGAATCACTTCGGGTTAAAAAGCGGGAATAACTTCTTGCATGCATAAAATCCAATGACTATCGATTCAACTTTCAGGGATGATTCTACACTTATTATGAGTCCAAATCAAGATTGCTTAACATCTGTGATATCATCTGGTTTTTATTAGTGTCAAGAAGAAATTGTCAAATCTCCAAAACCATGGCAAACTGGAATCACTTCGGTTAAAGTTAGGTAAACATCTTCCATCAATCAACTCCATGATATTGATTCAAGCTTCAGGAATGATTATCCACGTAATTTTATGGAGTCCCAAATAAAGCTTCTTACATCTTGATTCATTCTGGTTTTGATTAGAATCAAGAAGAAATGGCCAAAATCTCCAAACCATGGTAAATTTGGAATCACTTCGGTTAAACAGGGGATAACTCTTCATCAACCTATGATATTGATTCAACTTCAAGGATGATTATCCACTGATTTATTAGTACAATCAAGCTATTCTACATCCATGATTCATTCTGGTTTGATTAGAATCACAGAAGAAATTGCCAAATCTCCAAACAGGGCAAACTAGAATCACTTTCGGTCAAAAGTGGGATAACTTCTTCATCATAACTCCAAGATATTGATTCAACTTCAGGATGATTCTCCACTGATTTATGAGTCCAAATAGAACTTCTTACTTCTTGATTCATTCTGGTTTGATTAGAACCAAGAAGAAATTGCCAAATCTCCAAACTGGGTAAACTAGAATCACTTCGGTTAAAAGTGGGATAACTTCTTCATCATAACTCCTATGATATTGATTCAAAATCAGGGTGATTCTACACTGATTTTGAGTACAAATTAAGCTTCTTACATCGTGATTCATTCTGGTTGATTAGAATCAAGAAGACATTGCCAAATCTCCAAACAGGGTAAACTAAAATTACTTCGGTTAAAAGTGGAATAACTTCTTCATCATAAGTCCAATGATATTGATTCAACTTAGGAATGATTCTGCACTGATTTATGAGTCCAAATCAAGCTTCTTACATCGTGATTCATTCTGGTTTGATTAGAATCAAGAAGAAATTGCCAAATCTCCAAACAGGGTAAACTAGAATAACTTCGGTTAAAAGTGGAATAACTTCTTTATCATAAGTCCAATGATATTGATTCAACTTTAGGATGATTCTGCACTGATTTATGAGTCCAAAATCAAGCTTCTTTACATCTTGATTCATTCTGGTTTGATTAGAATCAAGAAGAAAATTGCAAATCTTCAAAACAGGGTAAACTGGAGTCACTTCGGTTAAAAGTGGGATAACTTCTTCATCATAACTCCTATGATCTTGCTTCAACTTCAGGGTGGTTCTACACTGACTTATGAGTCCAAAATCAAGCTTCTTACATCGTGGTTCATTCTTTTTTTATTAGTATGCAAGAAGAAATTGCCAAATCTCCAAATAGGGCAAACTGAAATCACTTCGGTTAAAAGTGGGATAAACTTCTTCATCATAACTCCTATGATCTTGCTTCAACTTCACGGTGGTTCTACACTGACTTATGAGTCCAATCAAGCTTCTTACATCGTGGTTCATTCTTTTTTTATTAGTATCAAGAAGAAATTGCCAAATCTCCAAATAGGGCAAACTGAAATCACTTCGGTTAAAAGTGGGATAACTTCTTCATCATAACTCCTATGATATTGATTCAACTTCAGGATGATTATCCACTGATTTATGATTCCAAATAAAGCTTTTTACATCTTGATTCATTCTGGTTTGATTAGAATCAAGAAGAAATTGCCAAATCTCCAAACATGGGTAAACTGGAGTCACTTCGGTTAAAAGTGGGATAACTTCTTCATCATAACTCCTATGATCTTGATTCAACTTCAGGGTGATTCTACACTGATTTATGAGTCCAAATCAAGATTCTTACATCATGGTTCATTCTTGTTTTGTTAGTATCAAGAAGAAATTGCCAAATCTCTAAATAGGGCAAACTGGAATCACTTCGGTTAAAAGTGGGATAACTTCTTCATCATAACTCCAATGATATTGATTCAACTTCAGGATGATTCTCCACTGATTTATGAGTCCAAATAGAGCTTCTTACTTCTTGATTCATTCTGGTATGATTAGAACCAAGAAGAAATTGCCAAATCTCCAAACAGGGTAAACTAGAATCACTTCGGTTAAAAGTGGGATAACTTCTTCATCATAACTCCTATGATATTGATTCAAATTCAGGGTGATTCTACACTGATTTATGAGTACAAATCAAGCTTATTACATCGTGATTCATTCTGGTTTGATTAGAATCAAGAAGAAATTGCCAAATCTCCAAACAGGGTAAACTAGAATTACTTCGGTTAAAAGTGGAATAACTTCTTCATCATAAGTCCAATGATATTGATTCAACTTTAGGATGATTCTACACTGATTTATGAGTCCAAATCAAGATTCTTACATCGTGATTCATTCTGGTTTGATTAGAATCAAGAAGAAATTGTCAAATCTCCAAATAGGACAAACTAGGATCACTTCGGTTAAAAGTGGGATAACTTCTTCATCATAAGTCCAATGATATTGATTCAACTTTAGGATGATTCTGCACTGATTTATGAGTCCAAATCAAGCTTCTTACATCTTGATTCATTCTGGTTTGATTAGAATCAAGAAGAAATTGCCAAATCTTCAAACAGGGTAAACTGAGTCACTTCGGTTAAAAGTGGGATAACTTCTTCATCATAACTCCTATGATCTTGCTTCAAATTCAGGGTGGTTCTACACTGACTTATGAGTCCAAATCAAGCTTCTTACATCGTGGTTCATTCTTTTTTTATTAGTATCAAGAAGAAATTGCCAAATCTCCAAATAGGGCAAACTGAAATCACTTCGGTTAAAAGTGGGATAACTTCTTCATCATAACTCCTATGATCTTGCTTCAACTTCAGGGTGGTTCTACACTGACTAATGAGTCCAAATCAAGCTTCTTACATCGTGGTTCATTCTTTTTTATTAGTATCAAGAAGAAATTGCCAAATCTCCAAATAGGGCAAACTGAAATCACTTCGGTTAAAAGTGGGATAACTTCTTCATCATAACTCCTATGATATTGATTCAACTTCAGGATGATTATCCACTGATTTATGATTCCAAATAAAGCTTTTTACATCTTGATTCATTCTGGTTTGATTAGAATCAAGAAGAAATTGCCAAATCTCCAAACAGGGTAAACTGGAGTCACTTCGGTTAAAAGTGGAATAACTTCTTCATCATAACTCCTATGATCTTGATTCAACTTCAGGGTGATTCTACACTGATTTATGAGACCAAATCAAGCTTCTTACATCATGGTTCATTCTTGTTTTGTTAGTATCAAGAAGAAATTGCCAAATCTCTAAATAGGGCAAACTGGAATCACTTCGGTTAAAAGTGGGATAACTTCTTCATCATAACTCCAATGATATTGATTCAACTTCAGGATGATTCTCCACTGATTAATGAGTCCAAATAGAGCTTCTTACTTCTTGATTCATTCTGGTATGATTAGAACCAAGAAGAAATTGCCAAATCTCCAAACAGGGTAAACTAGAATCACTTCGGTTAAAAGTGGGATAACTTCTTCATCATAACTCCTATGATCTTGATTAAACTTCAGGGTGATTCTACACTTATTAATGAGTCCAAAGCAAGCTTCTTACATCGTGATTCATTCTGGTTTATTAGTATCAAGAAGAAATTGCCAAATCTCCAAACATGGGCAAACTGGAATCACTTCGGTTAAAAGTGGGATAACTTCTTCATCATAAATCCAATGATATTGATTCAACTTTCAGGATGATTCTGCACTGATTTATGAGTCCAAATCAAGCTTCTTACATCTTGATTCATTCTGGTTTGATTAGAATCAAGAAGAAATTGCCAAATCTCCAAATAGGGCAAACTGGAATCACTTCGGTTAAAAGTGGGATAACTTCTTCATCATAAGTCCAATGATATTGATTCAACTTTAGGATGATTCTGCACTGATTTATGAGTCCAAATAAAGCTTCTTACATCTTGATTCATTCTGGTTTGATTAGAATCAAGAAGAAATTGCCAAATCTTCAAACAGGGTAAACTGGAGTCACTTCGGTTAAAAGTGGGATAACTTCTTCATCATAACTCCTATGATCTTGCATCAACTTCAGGGTGGTTCTACACTGACTTATGAGTCCAAATCAAGCTTCTTACATAGTGGTTCATTCTTTTTTTATTAGTATCAAGAAGAAATTGCCAAATCTCCAAATAGGGCAAACTGAAATCACTTCGGTTAAAAGTGGGATAACTTCTTCATCATAACTCCTATGATCTTGTTTCAACTTCACGGTGGTTCTACACTGACTTATGAGTCCAAATCAAGCTTCTTACATCGTGGTTTATTCTTTTTTTATTAGTATCAAGAAGAAATTGCCAAATCCCCAAATAGGGCAAACTGAAATCACTTCGGTTAAAAGTGGGATAACTTCTTCATCATAACTCCTATGATATTGATTCAACTACAGGATGATTATCCACTGATTTATGATTCCAAATAAAGCTTTTTACATCTTGATTCATTCTGGTTTGATTAGAATCAAGAAGAAATTTCCAAATCTCCAAACATGGTAAACTGGAGTCACTTCAGTTAAAAGTGGGATAAGTTCGTCATCATAACTCCTATGATCTTGATTCAACTTCAGGGTGATTCTACACTGATTTATGAGTCCAAATCAAACTTCTTACATCATGGTTCATTCTTTTTTGTTAGTATCAAGAAGAAATTGCCAAATCTCTAAATAGGGCAAACTGGAATCACTTCGGTTAAAAGTGGGATAACTTCTTCATCATAACTCCAATGATATTGATTCAACTTCAGGATGATTCTCCACTTATTTATGATTCCAAATAGAGCTTCTTACTTCTTGATTCATTCTGGTATGATTAGAACCAAGAAGAAATTGCCAAATCTCCAAACAGGGTAAACTAGAATCACTTCGGTTAAAAGTGGGATAACTTCTTCATCATAACTCCTATGATCTTGATTAAACTTCAGGGTGATTCTACACTTATTAATGAGTCCAAATCAAGCTTCTTACATCGTGATTCATTATGGTTTTATTAGTGTCAAGAATAAATTGCCAAATCTCCAAACATGGCAAACTGGAATCACTTCGGTTAAAAGTGGGATAACTTCTTCATCATAAGTCCAATGATATTGATTCAACTTCAGGATGATTCTACACTGATTTATGAGTCCAAATCAATATTCTTACATCTTGATTCATTCTGGTTTGATTAGAATCAAGAAGAAATGGCCAAATCTCCAAACATGGTAAATTGGAATCACTTCGGTTAAAATGGGAATAACATCTTCATCATAACTCCTATGATATTGATTCAACTTCCGGATGATTATCCACTGATTTATGAGTCCAAATAAAGCTTCTTACATCGTGATTCATTCTGGTTTGATTAGAATCAAGAAGAAATTGCCAAATCTCCAAACAGGGTAAACTAGAATCACTTCGGTTAAAAGTGGAATAACTTCTTCATCATAAGTCCAATGATATTGATTCAACTTTAGGATGATTCTGCACTGATTTATGAGTCCAAATCAAGATTCTTACATCTTGATTCATTCTGGTTTGATTAGAATCGAGAAGAAATTGTCAAATCTCCAAACATGGTAAATTGGAATCACTTCGGTTAAAAGGGGTATAACATCTTCATCATAACTCCTATTATATTGATTCAACTTCAGGATGATTATCCACTAATTTATGATTCCAAATAAAGCTTTTTACATCTTGATTCATTCTGGTTTGATTAGAATCAAGAAGAAATTGCGAAATCTCCAAACATGGTAAACTAGAGTCACTTCGGTTAAAAGTGGGATAACTTCTTCATCATAACTCCTATGATCTTGATTCAACTTCAGGGTGATTCTACACTGATTTATGAGTCCAAATCAAGCTTATTACATCATGGTTCATTCTTGGTTTGTTAGTATCAAGAAGAAATTGCTAAATCTCTAAATAGGGCAAACTGGAATCACTTCGGTCAAAAGTGGGATAACTTCTTCATCATAACTCCAATGATATTGATTCAACTTCAGGATGATTCTCCACTGATTTATGAGTCCAAATAGAACTTCTTACTTCTTGATTCATTCTGGTTTGATTAGAACCAAGAAGAAATTGCCAAATCTCCAAACAGGGTAAACTAGAATCACTTCGGTTAAAAGTGGGATAACTTCTTCATCATAACTCCTATGATACTGATTCAAAATCAGGGTGATTCTACACTTATTTGTGAGTACAAATTAAGCTTCTTACATCGTGATTCATTCTGGTTTGATTAGAATCAAGAAGAAATTGCCAAATCTCCAAACAGGGTAAACTAAAATTACTTCGGTAAAAAGTGGAATAACTTCTTCATCATAAGTCCAATGATATTGATTCAACTTTAGAATGATTCTGCACTGATTTATGAGTCCAAATCAAGCTTCTTACATCGTGCTTCATTCTGGTTTGATTAGAATCAAGACGAAATTGCCAAATCTCCAAACATGGTAAACTAGAATAACTTCGGTTAAAAGTGGAATAACTTCTTCATCATAAGTCCAATGATATTGATTCAACTTTAGGATGATTCTGCACTGATTTATGAGTCCAAATCAAGCTTCTTACATCTTGATTCATTCTGGTTTGATTAGAATCAAGAAGAAATTGCCAAATCTTCAAACAGGGTAAACTGGAGTCACTTCGGTTAAAAGTGGGATAACTTCTTCATCATAACTCCTATGATCTTGCTTCAACTTCAGGGTGGTTCTACACTGACTTATGAGTCCAAATCAAGCTTCTTACATCGTGGTTCATTCTTTTTTTATTAGTATCAAGAAGAAATTGCCAAATCTCCAAATAGGGCAAACTGAAATCACTTCGGTTAAAAGTGGGATAACTTCTTCATCATAACTCCTATGATATTGATTCAACTTCAGGATGATTATCCACTGATTTATGATTCCAAATAAAGCTTTTTACATCTTGATTCATTCTGGTTTGATTAGAATCAAGAAGAAATTGCCAAATCTCCAAACATGGTAAACTGGAGTCACTTCGGTTAAAAGTGGGATAACTTCGTCATCATAACTCCTATGATCTTGATTCAACTTCAGGGTGATTCTACACTGATTTATGAGTCCAAATCAAGCTTCTTACATCATGGTTCATTCTTGTTTTGTTAGTATCAAGAAGAAATTGCCAAATCTCTAAATAGGGTAAACTGGAATCACTTCGGTTAAAAGTGGGATAACTTCTTCATCATAACTCCAATGATATTGATTCAACTTCAGGATGATTCTCCACTGATTTATGAGTCCAAATAGAGCTTCTTACTTCTTGATTCATTCTGGTTTGATTAGAACCAAGAAGAAATTGCCAAATCTCCAAACAGGGTAAACTAGAATCACTTCGGTTAAAAGTGGGATAACTTCTTCATCATAACTCCTATGATCTTGATTCAAATTCAGGGTGATTCTACACTGATTTATGAGTACAAATCAAGCTTCTTACATCATGGTTCATTCTTTTTTTATTAGTATAAAGAAGAAATTGCCAAATCTCCAAATAGGGCAAACTGAAATCACTTCGGTTAAAAGTGGAATAACTTCTTCATCATAAGTCCAATGATATTTGATTCAACTTTAGGATGATTCTACACTGATTTATGAGTCCAAATCAAGCTTCTTACATCGTGATTCATTCTGGTTTGATTAGAATCAAGAAGAAATTGTCAAATCTCCAAATAGGACAAACTAGGATCACTTCGGTTAAAAGTGGGATAACTTCTTCATCATAAGTCCAATGATATTGATTCAACTTTAGGATGATTCTGCACTGATTTATGAGTCAAAATCAAGCTTCTTACATCTTGATTCATTCTGGTTTGATTAGAATCAAGAAGAAATTGCCAAATCTTCAAACAGGGTAAACTGGAGTCACTTCGGTTAAAAGTGGGATAACTTCTTCATCATAACTCCTATGATCTTGCTTCAACTTCAGGGTGGTTCTACACTGACTTACGAGTCCAAATCAAGCTTCTTACATCGTGGTTCATTCTTTTTTTATTAGTATCAAGAAGAAATTGCCAAATCTCCAAATAGGGCAAACTGAAATCACTTCGGTTAAAAGTGGGATAACTTCTTCATCATAACTCCTATGATCTTGCTTCAACTTCAGGGTGGTTCTACACTGACTATGAGTCCAAATCAAGCTTCTTACATCGTGGTTCATTCTTTTTTATTAGTATCAAGAAGAAATTGCCAAATCTCCAAATAGGGCAAACTGAAATCACTTCGGTTAAAAGTGGGATAACTTCTTCATCATAACTCCTATGATATTGATTCAACTTCAGGATGATTATCCACTGATTTATGATTCCAAATAAAGCTTTTACATCTTGATTCATTCTGGTTTGATTAGAATCAAGAAGAAATTGCCAAATCTCCAAACAGGGTAAACTGGAGTCACTTCGGTTAAAAGTGGAATAACTTCTTCATCATAACTCCTATGATCTTGATTCAACTTCAGGGTGATTCTACACTAATTTATGAGACCAAATAAAGCTTCTTACATCATGGTTCATTCTTGTTTTGTTAGTATCAAGAAGAAATTGCCAAATCTCTAAATAGGGCAAACTGGAATCACTTCGGTTAAAAGTGGGATAACTTCTTCATCATAACTCCAATGATATTGATTCAACTTCAGGATGATTCTACACTGATTAATGAGTCCAAATAGAGCTTCTTACTTCTTGATTCATTCTTGTATGATTAGAACCAAGAAGAAATTGCCAAATCTCCAAACAGGGTAAACTAGAATCACTTCGGTTAAAAGTGGGATAACTTCTTCATCATAACTCCTATGATCTTGATTAAACTTCAGGGTGATTCTACACTTATTAATGAGTCCAAATCAAGCTTCTTACATAATGATTCATTATGGTTTTATTAGTGTCAAGAATAAATTGCCAAATCTCCAAACATGGCAAACTGGAATCACTTCGGTTAAAAGTGGGATAACTTCTTCATCATAAATCCAATGATATTGATTCAACTTCAGGATGATTCTACACTGATTTATGATTCCAAATCAATATTCTTACATCTTGATTCATTCTGGTTTGATTAGAATCAAGAAGAAATTGCCAAATCTCCAAATAGGACAAACTGGAATCACTTCGGTTAAAAGTGGGATAACTTCTTCATCATAAGTCCAATGATATTGATTCAACTTCAGGATGATTCTCCACTGATTTATGAGTCCAAATGAAGCTTCTTACATCTTGTTTCATTCTGGTTTGATTAGAATCAAGAAGAAATTGCTAAATCTCCAAACAGGTAAACTGGAGTCACTTCGGTTAAAAGTGGGATAACTTCTTCATCATAACTCCTATGATCTTGATTCAACTTCAGGGTGGTTCTACACTGACTTATGAGTCCAAATCAAGCTTCTTACATCGTGGTTCATTCTTTTTTATTAGTATCAAGAAGAAATTGCCAAATCTCCAAATAGGGCAAACTGAATCACTTCGGTTAAAAGTGGGATAACTTCTTCATCATAACTCCTATGATCTTGATTCAACTTCAGGTGATTCTACACTGATTTATGAGTCCAAATCAAGCTTCTTACATCGTGATTCATTCTTGTTTGATTAGTATCAAGAAGAAATTGCCAAATCTCCAAATAGGGCAAACTGAAATCACTTCGGTTAAAAGTGGGATAACTTCTTCATCATAACTCCTATGATATTGATTCAACTTCAGGATGATTATCCACTGATTTATGATTCCAAATAAAGCTTTTTACATCTTGATTCATTCTGGTTTGATTAGAATCAAGAAGAAATTGCCAAATCTCCAAACAGGGTAAACTGGAGTCACTTCGGTTAAAAGTGGGATAACTTCTTCATCATAACTCCTATGATCTTGATTCAACTTCAGGGTGATTCTACACTGATTTATGAGTCCAAATCAAGCTTCTTACATCATGGTTCATTCTTGTTTTGTTAGTATCAAGAAGAAATTGCCAAATCTCTAAATAGGGCAAACTGGAATCACTTCGGTTAAAAGTGGGATAACTTCTTCATCATAACTCCAATGATATTGATTCAACTTCAGGATGATTCTCCACTGATTTATGAGTCCAAATAAGCTTCTTACATCTTGATTCATTCTGGTTTGATTAGAATCAAGAAGAAATTGCCAAATCTCCAAACAGGGTAAACTAGAATCACTTCGGTTAAAAGTGGGATAACTTCTTCATCATAACTCCTATGATCTTGATTCAACTTCAGGGTGATTCTACACTGATTTATGAGTCCAAATCAAGCTTCTTACATCGTGATTCATTCTGGTTTTATTAGTATCAAGAAGAAATTGCCAAATCTCCAAACAGGGCAAACTGGAATCACTTCGGTTAAAAGTGGGATAACTTCTTCATCATAAGTCCAATGATATTGATTCAACTTCAGGATGATTCTACACTGATTTATGAGTCCAAATCAAGCTTCTTACATCTTGATTCATTCTGGTTTGATTAGAATCAAGAAGAAATTGCCAAATCTCCAAACAGGGTAAACTGGAATCACTTCGGTTAAAATGGGAATAACATCTTCATCATAACTCCTATGATATTGATTCAACTTCAGGATGATTATCCACTGATTTATGAGTCCAAATAAAGCTTCTTACATCGTGATTCATTCTGGTTTGATTAGAATCAAGAAGAAATTGCCAAATCTCCAAACAGGGTAAACTAGAATCACTTCGGTTAAAAGTGGAATAACTTCTTCATCATAAGTCCAATGATATTGATTCAACTTCAGGATGATTCTGCACTGATTTATGAGTCCAAATCAAGATTCTTACATCTTGATTCATTCTGGTTTGATTAGAATCGAGAAGAAATTGTCAAATCTCCAAACATGGTAAATTGGAATCACTTCGGTTAAAAGGGGTATAACATCTTCATCATAACTCCTATGATATTGATTCAACTTCAGGATGATTATCCACTGATTTATTATTCCAAATAAAGCTTTTTACATCTTGATTCATTCTGGTTTGATTAGAATCAAGAAGAAATTGCCAAATCTCCAAACAGGTAAACTGGAGTCACTTCGGTTAAAAGTGGGATAACTTCTTCATCATAACTCCTATGATCTTGATTCAACTTCAGGGTGATTCTACACTGATTTATGAGTCCAAATCAAGCTTCTTACATCATGGTTCATTCTTGTTTTGTTAGTATCAAGAAGAAATTGCCAAATCTCTAAATAGGGCAAACTGGAATCACTTCGGTTAAAAGTGGGATAACTTCTTCATCATAACTCCAATGATATTGATTCAACTTCAGGATGATTCTCCACTGATTTATGAGTCCAAATAGAGCTTCTTACTTCTTGATTCATTCTGGTTTGATTAGAACCAAGAAGAAATTGCCAAATCTCCAAACAGGGTAAACTAGAATCACTTCGGTTAAAAGTGGGATAACTTCTTCATCATAACTCCTATGATATTGATTCAAATTCAGGGTGATTCTACACTGATTTATGAGTACAAATCAAGCTTCTTACATCGTGATTCATTCTGGTTTGATTAGAATCAAGAAGAAATTGCCAAATCTCCAAACAGGGTAAACTGGAATCACTTCGGTTAAAAGTGGGAATAACTTCTTCATCATAACTCCTATGATCTTGATTCAACTTCAGGGTGATTTCTAACACTGATTTATGAGTCCAAATCAAGCTTCTTACATCGTGGTTCATTCTTGTTTTATTAGAATCAAGAAGAAATTGCCAAATCTCAAATAGGGCAAACTGGAATCACTTCGGTTAAAAGTGGGATAACTTCTTCATCATAACTCCTATGATCTTGCTTCAACTTCAGGGTGGATTCTACACTGACTTATGAGTCCAAATCAAGCTTCTTACATCTTGATTCATTCTGTTTTTATTAGTATCAAGAAGAAATTGCCAAATCTCCAAATAGGGCAAACTGGAAATCACTTCGGTTAAAAGTGGGATAACTTCTTCATCATAACTCCTATGATCTTGCTTCAACTTCAGGGTGGTTCTACACTGACTTATGAGTCCAAATCAAGCTTCTTACATCGTGGTTCATTCTTTTTTTATTAGTATCAAGAAGAAATTGCCAAATCTCCAAATAGGGCAAACTGAATCACTTCGGTTAAAAGTGGGATAACTTCTTCATCATAACTCCTATGATATTGATTCAACTTCAGGATGATTATCCACTGATTTATGATTCCAAATAAAGCTTTTTACATCTTGATTCATTCTGGTTTGATTAGAATCAAGAAGAAATTGCCAAATCTCAAACAGGGTAAACTGGAGTCACTTCGGTTAAAAGTGGGATAACTTCTTCATCATAACTCCTATGATCTTGATTCAACTTCAGGGTGATTCTACACTGATTTATGAGTCCAAATCAAGCTTCTTACATCATGGTTCATTCTTGTTTTGTTAGTATCAAGAAGAAATTGCCAAATCTCTAAATAGGGCAAACTGGAATCACTTCGGTTAAAAGTGGGATAACTTCTTCATCATAACTCCAATGATATTGATTCAACTTCAGGATGATTATCCACTGATTTATGAGTCCAAATAAAGCTTCTTACATCTTGATTCATTCTGGTTTGATTAGAATCAAGAAGAAATTGCCAAATCTCCAAACAGGGTAAACTGAATCACTTCGGTTAAAAGTGGGATAACTTCTTCATCATAACTCCTATGATCTTGATTCAACTTCAGGGTGATTCTACACTGATTTATGAGTCCAAATCAAGCTTCTTACATCGTGATTCATTCTGGTTTTATTAGTATCAAGAAGAAATTGCCAAATCTCCAAACATGGGCAAACTGGAATCACTTCGGTTAAAAGTGGGATAACTTCTTCATCATAACTCCAATGATATTGATTCAACTTCAGGATGATTCTCACTGATTTATGAGTCCAAATCAAATTCTTACATCTTGATTCATTCTGGTTTGATTAGAATCCAAGAAGAAATGCCAAATCTCCAAACATGGTAAATTGGAATCACTTCGGTTAAAAGTGGGAATAACATTCTTCATCATAACTCCTATGATATTGATTCAACTTCAGGATGATTATCCACTGATTTATGAGTCCAAATAAAGCTTCTTACATCGTGATTCATTCTGGTTTGATTAGAATCAAGAAGAAATTGCCAAATCTCCAAACAGGGTAAACTAGAATCACTTCGGTTAAAAGTGGAATAACTTCTTCATCATAAGTCCAATGATATTGATTCAACTTTAGGATGATTCTGCACTGATTTATGAGTCCAAATCAAGCTTCTTACATCTTGATTCATTCTGGTTTGATTAGAATCAAGAAGAAATTGCCAAATCTCCAAACAGGGTAAACTGGAATCACTTCGGTTAAAAGTGGGATAACTTCTTCATCATAACTCCTATGATATTGATTCAACTTCAGGGTGATTCTCCACTGATTTATGAGTCCAAATAAAGCTTCTTACATCTTGGTTCATTCTGTTTTGATTAGAATCAAGAAGAAATTGCCAAATCTCCAAACAGGGTAAACTGGAGTCACTTCGGTTAAAAGTGGGATAACTTCTTCATCATAACTCCTATGATCTTGATTCAACTTCAGGGTGATTCTACACTGATTTATGAGTCCAAATCAAGCTTCTTACATCATGGTTCATTCTTGTTTTGTTAGTATCAAGAAGAAATTGCCAAATCTCTAAATAGGGCAAACTGGAATCACTTCGGTTAAAAGTGGGATAACTTCTTCATCATAACTCCAATGATATTGATTCAACTTCAGGATGATTCTCCACTGATTTATGAGTCCAAATAGAGCTTCTTACTTCTTGATTCATTCTGGTTTGATTAGAACCAAGAAGAAATTGCCAAATCTCCAAACAGGGTAAACTAGAATCACTTCGGTTAAAAGTGGGATAACTTCTTCATCATAACTCCTATGATATTGATTCAACTTCAGGGTGATTCTACACTGATTTATGAGTCTAAATCAAGATTCTTACATCGTGATTCATTCTGGTTTGATTAGAATCAAGAAGAAATTGCCAAATCTCCAAACAGGGTAAACTAGAATTACTTCGGTTAAAAGTGGAATAACTTCTTCATCATAAGTCCAATGATATTGATTCAACTTTAGGATGATTCTGCACTGATTTATGAGTCCAAATCAAGCTTCTTACATCGTGATTCATTCTGGTTTGATTAGAATCAAGAAGAAATTGCCAAATCTCCAAACAGGGTAAACTAGAATCACTTCGGTTAAAAGTGGAATAACTTCTTCATCATAAGTCCAATGATATTGATTCAACTTTAGGATGATTCTGCACTGATTTATGAGTCCAAATCAAGCTTCTTACATCTTGATTCATTCTGGTTTGATTAGAATCAAGAAGAAATTGCCAAATCTTCAAACAGGGTAAACTGGAGTCACTTCGGTTAAAAGTGGGATAACTTCTTCATCATAACTCCTATGATCTTGCTTCAACTTCAGGGTGGTTCTACACTGACTTATGAGTCCAAATCAAGCTTCTTACATCGTGGTTCATTCTTTTTTATTAGTATCAAGAAGAAATTGCCAAATCTCCAAATAGGGCAAACTGAAATCACTTCGGTTAAAAGTGGGATAACTTCTTCATCATAACTCCTATGATCTTGCTTCAACTTCAGGGTGGTTCTACACTGACTTATGAGTCCAAATCAAGCTTCTTACATCGTGGTTCATTCTTTTTTATTAGTATCAAGAAGAAATTGCCAAATCTCCAAATAGGGCAAACTGAAATCACTTCGGTTAAAAGTGGGATAACTTCTTCATCATAACTCCTATGATATTGATTCAACTTCAGGATGATTATCCACTGATTTATGATTCCAAATAAAGCTTTTTACATCTTGATTCATTCTGGTTTGATTAGAATCAAGAAGAAATTGCCAAATCTCCAAACAGGGTAAACTGGAGTCACTTCGGTTAAAAGTGGGATAACTTCTTCATCATAACTCCTATGATCTTGATTCAACTTCAGGGTGATTCTACACTGATTTATGAGTCCAAATCAAGCTTCTTACATCATGGTTCATTCTTGTTTTGTTAGTATCAAGAAGAAATTGCCAAATCTCTAAATAGGGCAAACTGGAATCACTTCGGTTAAAAGTGGGATAACTTCTTCATCATAACTCCAATGATATTGATTCAACTTCAGGATGATTCTCCACTGATTTATGAGTCCAAATAGAGCTTCTTACTTCTTGATTCATTCTGGTTTGATTAGAACCAAGAAGAAATTGCCAAATCTCCAAACAGGGTAAACTAGAATCACTTCGGTTAAAAGTGGGATAACTTCTTCATCATAACTCCTATGATCTTGATTAAACTTCAGGGTGATTCTACACTTATTAATGAGTCCAAATCAAGCTTCTTACATCGTGATTCATTATGGTTTTATTAGTGTCAAGAATAAATTGCCAAATCTCCAAACATGGCAAACTGGAATCACTTCGGTTAAAAGTGGGATAACTTCTTCATCATAAGTCCAATGATATTGATTCAACTTCAGGATGATTCTACACTGATTATGAGTCCAAATCAAGATTCTTACATCTTGATTCATTCTGGTTTGATTAGAATCAAGAAGAAATTGCCAAATCTCCAAACATGGTAAATTGGAATCACTTCGGTTAAAAGGGGAATAACATCTTCATCATAACTCCTATGATATTGATTCAACTTCAGGATGATTATCCACTGATTTATGAGTCCAAATAAAGCTTCTTACATCGTGATTCATTCTGGTTTGATTAGAATCAAGAAGAAATTGCCAAATCTCCAAACAGGGTAAACTAGAATCACTTCGGTTAAAAGTGAATAACTTCTTCATCATAAGTCCAATGATATTGATTCAACTTTAGGATAATTCTGCACTGATTTATGAGTCCAAATCAAGCTTCTTACATCTTGATTCATTCTGGTTTGATTAGAATCGAGAAGAAATTGTCAAATCTCCAAACATGGTAAACTGAATCACTTCGGTTAAAAGTGGGATAACTTCTTCATCATAACTCCTATGATATTGATTCAACTTCAGGGTGATTCTACACTGATTTATGAGTCCAAATCAAGCTTCTTACATCGTGATTCATTCTGGTTTTGATTAGAATCAAGAAGAAATTGCCAAATCTCCAAACAGGGTAAACTGGAATCACTTCGGTTAAAAGTGGGATAACTTCTTCATCATAACTCCTATGATCTTGATTCAACTTCAGGGTGATTCTACACTGATTTATGAGTCCAAATCAAGCTTCTTACATCGTGATTCATTCTTGGTTTTGTTAGTATCAAGAAGAAATTGCCAAATCTCAAATAGGGCAAACTGGAATCACTTCGGTTAAAAGTGGGATAACTTCTTCATCATAACTCCAATGATATTGATTCAACTTCAGGATGATTCTCCACTGATTTATGAGTCCAAATCAAGCTTCTTACATCTTGATTCATTCTGGTTTGATTAGAATCAAGAAGAAATTGCCAAATCTCCAAACAGGGTAAACTTGGAATCACTTCGGTTAAAAGGGGAATAACATCTTCATCATAACTCCTATGATATTGATTCAACTTCAGGATGATTATCCACTGATTTATGAGTCCAAATAAAGCTTCTTACATCGTGATTCATTCTGGTTTGATTAGAATCAAGAAGAAATTGCCAAATCTCCAAACAGGGTAAACTAGAATCACTTCGGTTAAAAGTGGAATAACTTCTTCATCATAAGTCCAATGATATTGATTCAACTTTAGGATGATTCTGCACTGATTTATGAGTCCAAATCAAGCTTCTTACATCGTGATTCATTCTGGTTTGATTAGAATCAAGAAGAAATTGCCAAATCTTCAAACAGGGTAAACTGGAATCACTTCGGTTAAAAGTGGGATAACTTCTTCATCATAACTCCAATGATATTGATTCAACTTCAGGTGGATTCTACACTGATTTATGAGTCCACATAAAGCTTCTTACATCTTGATTAATTCTGGTTTGATTAGAATGAAGAAGAAATTGCCAAATCTCCAAACAGGGTAACTGGAATCACTTCGGTTAAAAGTGGGATAACTTCTTCATCATAACTCCTATGATCTTGATTCAAACTTCAGGGTGATTCTACACTGATTTATGAGTCCAAATCAAGCTTCTTACATCGTGATTCATTCTGGTTTTATTAGTATCAAGAAGAAATTGCCAAATCTCCAAACAGGGCAAACTGGAATCACTTCGGTTAAAAGTGGGATAACTTCTTCATCATAACTCCTATGATATTGATTCAACTTCAGGGTGATTCTACACTGATTTATGAGTCCAAATCAAGCTTCTTACATCGTGATTCATTCTGGTTTTATTAGTATCAAGAAGAAATTGCCAAATCTCCAAACAGGGCAAACTGGAATCACTTCGGTTAAAAGTGGGATAACTTCTTCATCATAACTCCTATGATATTGATTCAACTTCAGGGTGATTATCCACTGATTTATGAGTCCAAATCAAGCTTCTTACATCTTGATTCATTCTGGTTTGATTAGAATCAAGAAGAAATTGCCAAATCTCCCAAACAGGGTAAACTGGAATCACTTCGGTTAAAAGTGGGAATAACTTCTTCATCATAACTCCTATGATCTTGATTCAACTTCAGGGTGATTCTACACTGATTTATGAGTCCAAATCAAGATTCTTACATCATGATTCATTCTGGTTTTGTTAGTAATCAGAAGAAATTGCCAAATCTCAAACAGGGCAAACTGGAATCACTTCGGTTAAAAGTGGGATAACTTCTTCATCATAACTCCAATGATATTGATTCAACTTCAGGATGATTCTCCACTGATTTATGAGTCCAAATAAGCTTCTTACTTCTTGATTCATTTGGTTTGATTAGAATCAAGAAGAAATTGCCAAATCTCCAAACAGGGTAAACTGGAATCACTTTCGGTTAAAAGTGGGATAACTTCTTCATCATAACTCCTATGATCTTGATTCAAACTTCAGGGTGATTCTACACTGATTTATGAGTCCAAATCAAGCTTCTTACATCGTGATTCATTCTGGTTTTATTAGTATCAAGAAGAAATTGCCAAATCTCCAAACAGGGCAAACTGGAATCACTTCGGTTAAAAGTGGGATAACTTCTTCATCATAACTCCTATGATATTGATTCAACTTCAGGATGATTCTACACTGATTTATGAGTCCAAATCAAGCTTCTTACATCGTGATTCATTCTGGTTTGATTAGTATCAAGAAGAAATTGCCAAATCTCCAAACAGGGTAAACTGGAATCACTTCGGTTAAAAGTGGGATAACTTCTTCATCATAACTCCTATGATATTGATTCAACTTCAGGGTGATTCTACACTGATTTATGAGTCCAAATCAAAGCTTCTTACATCGTGATTCATTCTGGTTTTATTAGAATCAAGAAGAAATTGCCAAATCTCCAAACAGGGCAAACTGGAATCACTTCGGTTAAAAGTGGGATAACTTCTTCATCATAACTCCAATGATATTGATTCAACTTCAGGGTGATTCTACACTGATTTATGAGTCCAAATCAAGCTTCTTACATCGTGATTCATTCTGGTTTTATTAGTATCAAGAAGAAATTGCCAAATCTCCAAACAGGGCAAACTGGAATCACTTCGGTTAAAAGTGGGATAACTTCTTCATCATAACTCCTATGATATTGATTCAACTTCAGGGTGATTCTACACTGATTTATGAGTCCAAATCAAGCTTCTTACATCGTGATTCATTCTGGTTTTATTAGAATCAAGAAGAAATTGCCAAATCTCCAAACAGGGCAAACTGGAATCACTTCGGTTAAAAGTGGGATAACTTCTTCATCATAACTCCTATGATCTTGATTCAACTTCAGGGTGATTCTACACTGATTTATGAGTCCAAATCAAGCTTCTTACATCGTGATTCATTCTGGTTTTATTAGTATCAAGAAGAAATTGCCAAATCTCCAAACAGGGCAAACTGGAATCACTTCGGTTAAAAGTGGGATAACTTCTTCATCATAACTCCTATGATCTTGATTCAACTTCAGGGTGATTCTACACTGATTTATGAGTCCAAATCAAGCTTCTTACATCGTGATTCATTCTGGTTTTATTAGTATCAAGAAGAAATTGCCAAATCTCCAAACAGGGCAAACTGGAATCACTTCGGTTAAAAGTGGGATAACTTCTTCATCATAACTCCTATGATCTTGATTCAACTTCAGGGTGATTCTACACTGATTTATGAGTCCAAATCAAGCTTCTTACATCGTGATTCATTCTGGTTTTATTAGTATCAAGAAGAAATTGCCAAATCTCCAAACAGGGCAAACTGGAATCACTTCGGTTAAAAGTGGGATAACTTCTTCATCATAACTCCAATGATATTGATTCAACTTCAGGATGATTCTACACTGATTTATGAGTCCAAATCAAGCTTCTTACATCTTGATTCATTCTGGTTTGATTAGAATCAAGAAGAAAATTGCAAATCTCCAAACAGGGTAAACTAGAATCACTTCGGTTAAAAGTGGGATAACTTCTTCATCATAACTCCTATGATATTGATTCAAATTCAGGGTGATTCTACACTGATTTGTGAGTACAAATTAAGCTTCTTACATCGTGATTCATTCTGTTTGATTAGAATCAAGAAGAAATTACCAAATCTCCAAACAGGGTAAACTAGAATTACTTCGGTTAAAAGTGGAATAACTTCTTCATCATAAGTCCAATGGATATTGATTCAACTTTAGGATGATTCTGCACTGATTTATGATTCCAAATCAAGCTTCTTACATCGTGATTCATTCTGGTTTGATTAGAATCAAGAAGAAATTGCCAAATCTCCAAAACAGGGTAAACTAGGAATAACTTCGGTTAAAAGTGGATAACTTCTTCATCATAAGTCCAATGATATTGATTCAACTTTAAGATGATTCTACACTGATTTATGAGTCCAAATCAAGCTTCTTACATCTTGATTCATTCTGGTTTGATTAGAATCAAGAAGAAATTGCCAAATCTTCAAACAGGGTAAACTGGAGTCACTTCGGTTAAAAGTGGGATAACTTCTTCATCATAACTCCTATGATCTTGCTTCAACTTCAGGGTGTTCTACACTGACTTATGAGTCCAAATCAAGCTTCTTACATCGTGATTCATTCTGTTTTATTAGTATCAAGAAGAAATTGCCAAATCTCCAAATAGGGCAAACTGGAAATCACTTCGGTTAAAAGTGGGATAACTTCTTCATCATAACTCCTATGATCTTGCTTCAACTTCAGGGTGATTCTACACTGACTTATGAGTCCAAATCAAGCTTCTTACATCGTGATTCATTCTTTTTTATTAGTATCAAGAAGAAATTGCCAAATCTCCAAATAGGGCAAACTGGAATCACTTCGGTTAAAAGTGGGATAACTTCTTCATCATAACTCCTATGATCTTGATTCAACTTCAGGATGATCTCTCCACTGATTTATGAGTCCAAATAGATCTTCTTACTTCTTGATTCATTCTTGTTTGATTAGAACAAGAAGAAATTGCCAAATCTCCAGATAGGGTAAACTAGAATCACTTCGGTTAAAGTGGGATAACTTTCTTCATTCATAACTCCTATGATATTGATTCAAATTATGGTGATTCTACACTTATTTATGTGTACAAATCAAGCTTCTTACATCGTGATTCATTCTGGTTTGATTAGAATCAAAAGAATTATCAAATCTCCAAAGAGGGGTAAACTAGAATTACTTATCGGTTAAAAGTGGAATAACTTCTTCATCATAAGTCCAAATGATATTGATTCAACTTTAGGATGATTCTGCACTGATTTATGAGTCCAAATCAAGCTTCTTACATCGTGATTCATATCTGGGTTTGATTAGAATCAAGAAGAAATTGCCAAAATCTCCAAAGGGTAAACTAGAATCACTTCGGTTAAAAAGTGGAATAACTTCTTCATCATAAGTCCAATGATATTGATTCAAATTTAGGATGATTCTGCACTGATTTATGAGTCCAAATCAACCTTCTTACATCTTGATTCATTCTGGTTTCATTAGAATCAAGAAGAAATTACCAAATCTTCAAACAGGGTACACTGGAGTCACTTCGATTAAAAGTGGGATAGCTTCTTCATCATAACTCCTATGCTTCAACTTCAGGGTGGTTCTACACTGACTTATGAGTCCAAATCAATCTTCTTACATCGTGGTTCATTCTTTTTTTTATTAGTATCAAGAAGAAATTGCCAAATCTCCAAATAGGGCAAACTGAAATTACTTCAGTTAAAAGTGGGATAACTTCTTCATCATAAACTCCTATGATCTTGCTTCAACTTCAGGATGCTTCTACACTGATTTATGAGTCCAATCAATATTCTTACATCTTGACTTAATTATGGTTTGATTAGTTATCAAGAAGAAATTGCCAAATTTCCAACATGGGGAAACTGGAATCACTTCGGTTAAAAGTGGATAACTTCTTCATCATAACTCCTATGATCTTGATTCAACTTCAGGGTGATTCTATCCACTGATTATGAGTCCAAAATCAAGCTTCCTTACATCGTGATTCATTCTGGTTTTATTAGTATCAAGAAGAAATTGCCAAATCTCCCAAACAGGGCAAACTGGAATCACTTGGTTAAAAAGTGTGATAACTTCTTCATCATAACTCCTATGATCTGAGTCAACTTCAGGGTGATTCTACACTGATTTATGAGTCCAAATCAAGCTTCTTACATCGTGATTCATTCTGGTTTTATTAGTATCAAGAAGAATTGCCAAATCTCCAAATAGGGCAAACTGGAATCACTTCGGTTAAAAGTGGGATAACTTCTTCATCATAACTCTATGATACTTGAGTCAACTTCAGGGTGATTCTAACTGATTTATGAGTCCAAATCAAAGCTTCTTACATCATGATTCATTCTGGTTTATTAGTATCAAGAAGAAATTGTCAAATCTCCAAACAGGGTGAACTGGAGTCACTTCGGTTAAAAGTGGGATAACTTCTTCATCATAACTCCTATGATCTTGATTCAAATTCAGGGTGATTCTAAACTGATTTATGAGTCCAAATAAAGCTTCTTACATCGTGATTCATTCTGGTTTTATTAGTATCAAGAAGAAATTGCCAACATCTCCAAACAGTGCAAACTGGAATCACTTCGGTTAAAAAGTGGGATAACTTCTTCATCATAACTCCTATGATCTTGATTCAACTTCATGGTGATTCTAGACTGATTTATGAGTCCAAATCAAGCTTCTTACATCGTGATTCATTATGGTTTTATTAGTTTTAAGATTAAATTGCCAAATCTCCAAACATGGCAAAACTGGAATCACTTTGGTTAAAAGTGGGATAACTTCTTCATCATAAGTCCAATGATATTGATTCAACTTCAGGATGATTCTACACTGATTTATGAGTCCAAATCAAGATTCTTACATCTTGATTCATTATGGTTTGATTAGAATCGAGAAGAAATTGCCAAATTTCCAAACATGGTAAATTGGAATCACTTCGGTTAAAAGGGGAATAACATCTTCATCATAACTCCTATGATATTGATTCAACTTCAGGATGATTATCAACTTATTTATGAGTCTAAATAAAGCTTCTTTGATTCTTTCTGGTTTGATTAGAATCAAAAAGAAATTGCCAAATCTCCAAACAGGGTAAACTAGAGTCACTTCGGTTAAAAGTGGGATAACTTCTTCATCATAACTCCTATGATCTTGATTCAACTTCAGGGTGATTCTACAATGATTTATGGAGTCCAAATCAAGCTTCTTACATCATGGTTCATTCTTGTTTTATTAGTATCAAGAAGAAATTGCCAAATCTCTAAATAGGGCAAACTGGAATCACTTCGGTTAAAAGTGGGATAACTTCTTCATCATAACTCCAATGATATTGATTCAACTTCAGGGATGATTCTCCACTGATTTATGAGTCCAAATAGAGCTTCTTACGTATTTGATTCATTCTGGTTTGATTAGAACCAAAAGAAATTGCCAAATCTCCAAACAGGGTAAACTAGAATCACTTCGGTTAAAGTGGGATAACTTCTTCATCATAACTCCTAATGATATTGATTAAACTTCAGGGTGATTCTAGACTGATTTATGCGTCTAATTCAAGATACTTACATCGTGATTCATTCTGGTTTTATTAGTATCAAGAATAAATTTCCAAATCTCCAAACAGGGCAAACTGGACTCACTTTGGTTAAAAGTGTGATAACTTCTTCATCATAACTCCTATTATATTGATTCAAATTCAGGGTGATTCTACACTGATTAATGAGTACAAATCAAGCTTCTTAACATCGTGATTCATTCTGGTTTGATTAGAATCAAGAAGAAATTGCTAAATCTCCAAACAGGGTTAAACTAGAATCACTTCGGTTAAAAGTGGGAATAACTTCTTCATCATAAGTCCAATGATCTTGAGTCAACTTCAGGGTGATTCTACACTGATTTATGAGTCCAAATCAAGCTTCTTACATCGTGATTCATTCTGGTTTTATTAGTATCAAGAAGAAATTGCCAAATCTCCAAACAGGTCAAACTGGAATCACTTCGGTTAAAAGTGGGATAACTTCTTCATCATAACTCCTATGATCTTGAGTCAACTTCAGGGTGATTCTACACTGATTTATGAGTCCAAATCAAAGCTTCTTACATCGTGATTCATTCTGGTTTTATTAGTATCAAGAAGAAATTGCCAAATCTCCAAACAGGGCAAACTGGAATCACTTCGGTTAAAAGTGGGATAACTTCTTCATCATAACTCCTATGATCTTGAGTCAACTTCAGGGTGATTCTACACTGATTTATGAGTCCAAATCAAGCTTCTTACATCGTGATTCATTCTGGTTTTATTAGTATCAAGAAGAAATTGCCAAATCTCCAAACAGGGCAAACTGGAATCACTTCGGTTAAAAGTGGGATAACTTCTTCATCATAACTCCTATGATCTTGATTCAACTTCAGGGTGATTCTACACTGATTTATGAGTCCAAATCAATCTTCTTACATCGTGATTCATTCTGGTTTTATTAGTATCAAGAAGAAATTGCCAAATCTCCAAACAGGCAAACTGGAATCACTTCGGTTAAAAGTGGGATAACTTCTTCATCATAACTCCTATGATATTGATTCAACTTCAGGGTGATTCTACACTGATTTATGAGTCCAAATCAAGCTTCTTACATCGTGATTCATTCTGGTTTTATTAGTATCAAGAAGAAATTGCCAAATCTCCAAACAGGGCAAACTGGAATCACTTCGGTTAAAAGTGGGATAACTTCTTCATCATAACTCCTATGATATTGATTCAACTTCAGGGTGATTCTACACTGATTAATGAGTCCAAATCAAGCTTCTTACATCGTGATTCATTCTGGTTTTATTAGTATCAAGAAGAAATTCCCAAATCTCCAAACAGGGCAAACTGGAATCACTTCGGTTAAAAGTGGGATAACTTCTTCATCATAACTCCAATGATCTTGATTCAACTTCAGGGTGATTCTACACTGATTAATGAGTCCAAATCAAGCTTCTTACATCGTGATTCATTCTGGTTTTATTAGTATCAAGAAGAAATTGCCAAATCTCCAAACAGGGCAAACTGGAATCACTTCGGTTAAAAGTGGGATAACTTCTTCATCATAAACTCCTATGATCTTGAGTCAACTTCAGGGTGATTCGACACTGATTTATGAGTCCAAATCAAGCTTCTTACATCGTGATTCATTCTGGTTTTATTAGTATCAAGAAGAAATTGCCAAATCTCCAAACAGGGCAAACTGGAATCACTTCGGTTAAAAGTGGGATAACTTCTTCATCATAACTCCTATGATATTGAGTCAACTTCAGGGTGATTCTACACTGATTTATGAGTCCAAATCAAGCTTCTTACATCGTGATTCATTCTGGTTTTATTAGTATCAAGAAGAAATTGCCAAATCTCCAAACAGGGCAAACTGGAATCACTTCGGTTAAAAGTGGGATAACTTCTTCATCATAACTCCTATGATCTTGAGTCAACTTCAGGGTGATTCTACACTGATTTATGAGTCCAAATCAAGCTTCTTACATCGTGATTCATTCTGGTTTTATTAGTATCAAGAAGAAATTGCCAAATCTCCAAACAGGGCAAACTGGAATCACTTCGGTTAAAAGTGGGATAACTTCTTCATCATAACTCCAATGATATTGATTCAACTTCAGGGTGATTCTACACTGATTTATGAGTCCAAATCAAGCTTCTTACATCGTGATTCATTCTGGTTTTATTAGTATCAAGAATAAATTCCAAATCTCCAAACAGGGCAAACTGGAATCACTTCGGTTAAAAGTGGGATAACTTCTTCATCATAACTCCAATGATCTTGATTCAACTTCAGGGTGATTCTACACTGATTTATGAGTCCAAATCAAGCTTCTTACATCGTGATTCATTCTGGTTTTATTAGTATCAAGAAGAAATTGCCAAATCTCCAAACAGGGCAAACTGGAATCACTTCGGTTAAAAGTGGGATAACTTCTTCATCATAACTCCAATGATATTGATCAACTTCAGGGTGATTCTACACTGATTTATGAGTCCAAATCAAGCTTCTTACATCGTGATTCATTCTGGTTTTATTAGTATCAAGAAGAAATTGCCAAATCTCCAAACAGGGCAAACTGGAATCACTTCGGTTAAAAGTGGGATAACTTCTTCATCATAACTCCTATGATCTTGATTCAACTTCAGGGTGATTCTACACTGATTTATGAGTCCAAATCAAGCTTCTTACATCGTGATTCATTCTGGTTTTATTAGTATCAAGAAGAAATTGCCAAATCTCCAAACAGGGCAAACTGGAATCACTTCGGTTAAAAGTGGGATAACTTCTTCATCATAACTCCTATGATCTTGATTCAACTTCAGGGTGATTCTACACTGATTATGAGTCCAAATCAAGCTTCTTACATCGTGATTCATTCTGGTTTTATTAGTATCAAGAAGAAATTGCCAAATCTCCAAACAGGGCAAACTGGAATCACTTCGGTTAAAAGTGGGATAACTTCTTCATCATAACTCCTATGATCTTGATTCAACTTCAGGGTGATTCTACACTGATTTAATGAGTCCAAATCAAGCTTCTTACATCGTGATTCATTCTGGTTTTATTAGTATCAAGAAGAAATTGCCAAATCTCCAAACAGGGCAAACTGGAATCACTTCGGTTAAAAGTGGGATAACTTCTTCATCATAACTCCAATGATATTGATTCAACTTCAGGGTGATTCTACACTGATTTATGAGTCCAAATCAAGCTTCTTACATCGTGATTCATTCTGGTTTTATTAGTATCAAGAAGAAATTGTCAAATCTCCAAACAGGGCAAACTGGAATCACTTCGGTTAAAAGTGGGATAACTTCTTCATCATAACTCCTATGATCTTGAGTCAACTTCAGGGTGATTCGGACACTGGATTTATGAGTCCAAATCAAGGCTTCCTTACATTGTGAATTCATTCCTGGTTTATTAGTATCAAGAAGAAATTGCAAATCTCCAAACAGGGACAAAGCTGGAATGCACTTCGGTTAAAGTGGGGATAAACTTCTTCATCATAACTCCAATGATATTTGATTCAACTTCAGGGTGATTCTACACTGATTATGAGTTCCAAATCAAGCTTGTTACATCGTGATTCATTCTGTGTTTATTAGTATCAAGAATAATTCCCTAAATCTCCAAAAAGGGACAAACTGGAATCACTTCGGTTAAAAAGTGGGATAACTTCTTCATCATAACTCCAATTGATTATTGATTCAACTTCAAGGAGATTCTACACTGATTATGAGTTCCAATCAAGCTGTTACATCGTGATTCATTCCTGTTTATTAGTTCAAGAATAAATGGCCTAATCTCCAACAGGGACAAACTGGAATCCACTTCGGTTAAAAAGTGGGATAACTTCTTCATCATAAATCCTATGATCTTGAGTCAACTTCAGGGGTGATTCTACACTGATTTATGAGTCAAATCAAGCTTCTTACATCGTGATTCATTCTGGTTTTATTAGTATCAAGAAGAAATTGCCAAATCTCCAAACAGGGCAAACTGGAATCACTTCGGTTAAAAGTGGGATAACTTCTTCATCATAACTCCAATGATATTGATTCAACTTCAGGGTGATTCTACACTGATTTATGAGTCCAAATCAAGCTTCTTACATCGTGATTCATTCTGGTTTTATTAGTATCAAGAAGAAATTGCCAAATCTCCAAACAGGGCAAACTGGAATCACTTCGGTTAAAAGTGGGATAACTTCTTCATCATAACTCCTATGATCTTGAGTCAACTTCAGGGTGATTCTACACTGATTTATGAGTCCAAATCAAGCTTCTTACATCGTGATTCATTCTGGTTTTATTAGTATCAAGAAGAAATTGCCAAATCTCCAAACAGGGCAAACTGGAATCACTTCGGTTAAAAGTGGGATAACTTCTTCATCATAACTCCAATGATATTGATTCAACTTCAGGGTGATTCTACACTGATTTATGAGTCCAAATCAAGCTTCTTACATCGTGATTCATTCTGGTTTTATTAGTATCAAGAATAAATTGCCAAATCTCCAAACAGGGCAAACTGGAATCACTTCGGTTAAAAGTGGGATAACTTCTTCATCATAACTCCAATGATATTGATTCAACTTCAGGGTGATTCTACACTGATTTATGAGTCCAAATCAAGCTTCTTACATCGTGATTCATTCTGGTTTTATTAGTATCAAGAATAAATTGCCAAATCTCCAAACAGGGCAAACTGGAATCACTTCGGTTAAAAGTGGGATAACTTCTTCATCATAACTCCTATGATCTTGAGTCAACTTCAGGGTGATTCTACACTGATTTATGAGTCCAAATCAAGCTTCTTACATCGTGATTCATTCTGGTTTTATTAGTATCAAGAAGAAATTGCCAAATCTCCAAACAGGGCAAACTGGAATCACTTCGGTTAAAAGTGGGATAACTTCTTCATCATAACTCCAATGATATTGATTCAACTTCAGGGTGATTCTACACTGATTTATGAGTCCAAATCAAGCTTCTTACATCGTGATTCATTCTGGTTTTATTAGTATCAAGAAGAAATTGCCAAATCTCCAAACAGGGCAAACTGGAATCACTTCGGTTAAAAGTGGGATAACTTCTTCATCATAACTCCAATGATATTGATTCAACTTCAGGGTGATTCTACACTGATTTATGAGTCCAAATCAAGCTTCTTACATCGTGATTCATTCTGGTTTTATTAGTATCAAGAAGAAATTGCCAAATCTCCAAACAGGGCAAACTGGAATCACTTCGGTTAAAAGTGGGATAACTTCTTCATCATAACTCCTATGATCTTGAGTCAACTTCAGGGTGATTCTACACTGATTTATGAGTCCAAATCAAGCTTCTTACATCGTGATTCATTCTGGTTTTATTAGTATCAAGAAGAAATTGCCAAATCTCCAAACAGGGCAAACTGGAATCACTTCGGTTAAAAGTGGGATAACTTCTTCATCATAACTCCTATGATCTTGAGTCAACTTCAGGGTGATTCGACACTGATTTATGAGTCCAAATCAAGCTTCTTACATCGTGATTCATTCTGGTTTTATTAGTATCAAGAAGAAATTGCCAAATCTCCAAACAGGGCAAACTGGAATCACTTCGGTTAAAAGTGGGATAACTTCTTCATCATAACTCCAATGATATTGATTCAACTTCAGGGTGATTCTACACTGATTAATGAGTCCAAATCAAGCTTCTTACATCGTGATTCATTCTGGTTTTATTAGTATCAAGAATAAATTGCCAAATCTCCAAACAGGGCAAACTGGAATCACTTCGGTTAAAAGTGGGATAACTTCTTCATCATAACTCCTATGATCTTGAGTCAACTTCAGGGTGATTCGACACTGATTTATGAGTCCAAATCAAGCTTCTTACATCGTGATTCATTCTGGTTTTATTAGTATCAAGAAGAAATTGCCAAATCTCCAAACAGGGCAAACTGGAATCACTTCGGTTAAAAGTGGGATAACTTCTTCATCATAACTCCAATGATATTGATTCAACTTCAGGGTGATTCTACACTGATTTATGAGTCCAAATCAAGCTTCTTACATCGTGATTCATTCTGGTTTTATTAGTATCAAGAAGAAATTGCCAAATCTCCAAACAGGGCAAACTGGAATCACTTCGGTTAAAAGTGGGATAACTTCTTCATCATAACTCCTATGATCTTGATTCAACTTCAGGGTGATTCTACACTGATTTATGAGTCCAAATCAAGCTTCTTACATCGTGATTCATTCTGGTTTTATTAGTATCAAGAAGAAATTGCCAAATCTCCAAACAGGGCAAACTGGAATCACTTCGGTTAAAAGTGGGATAACTTCTTCATCATAACTCCAATGATATTGATTCAACTTCAGGGTGATTCTACACTGATTAATGAGTCCAAATCAAGCTTCTTACATCGTGATTCATTCTGGTTTTATTAGTATCAAGAATAAATTCCCAAATCTCCAAACAGGGCAAACTGGAATCACTTCGGTTAAAAGTGGGATAACTTCTTCATCATAACTCCTATGATCTTGAGTCAACTTCAGGGTGATTCGACACTGATTTATGAGTCCAAATCAAGCTTCTTACATCGTGATTCATTCTGGTTTTATTAGTATCAAGAAGAAATTGCCAAATCTCCAAACAGGGCAAACTGGAATCACTTCGGTTAAAAGTGGGATAACTTCTTCATCATAACTCCAATGATATTGATTCAACTTCAGGGTGATTCTACACTGATTAATGAGTCCAAATCAAGCTTCTTACATCGTGATTCATTCTGGTTTTATTAGTATCAAGAAGAAATTGCCAAATCTCCAAACAGGGCAAACTGGAATCACTTCGGTTAAAAGTGGGATAACTTCTTCATCATAACTCCTATGATCTTGAGTCAACTTCAGGGTGATTCGACACTGATTTATGAGTCCAAATCAAGCTTCTTACATCGTGATTCATTCTGGTTTTATTAGTATCAAGAAGAAATTGCCAAATCTCCAAACAGGGCAAACTGGAATCACTTCGGTTAAAAGTGGGATAACTTCTTCATCATAACTCCAATGATATTGATTCAACTTCAGGGTGATTCTACACTGATTTATGAGTCCAAATCAAGCTTCTTACATCGTGATTCATTCTGGTTTTATTAGTATCAAGAAGAAATTGCCAAATCTCCAAACAGGGCAAACTGGAATCACTTCGGTTAAAAGTGGGATAACTTCTTCATCATAACTCCAATGATATTGATTCAACTTCAGGGTGATTCTACACTGATTTATGAGTCCAAATCAAGCTTCTTACATCGTGATTCATTCTGGTTTTATTAGTATCAAGAAGAAATTGCCAAATCTCCAAACAGGGCAAACTGGAATCACTTCGGTTAAAAGTGGGATAACTTCTTCATCATAACTCCAATGATATTGATTCAACTTCAGGGTGATTCTACACTGATTAATGAGTCCAAATCAAGCTTCTTACATCGTGATTCATTCTGGTTTTATTAGTATCAAGAATAAATTCCCAAATCTCCAAACAGGGCAAACTGGAATCACTTCGGTTAAAAGTGGGATAACTTCTTCATCATAACTCCTATGATCTTGAGTCAACTTCAGGGTGATTCTACACTGATTTATGAGTCCAAATCAAGCTTCTTACATCGTGATTCATTCTGGTTTTATTAGTATCAAGAAGAAATTGCCAAATCTCCAAACAGGGCAAACTGGAATCACTTCGGTTAAAAGTGGGATAACTTCTTCATCATAACTCCAATGATATTGATTCAACTTCAGGGTGATTCTACACTGATTATGAGTCCAAATCAAGCTTCTTACATCGTGATTCATTCTGGTTTTATTAGTATCAAGAAGAAATTGCCAAATCTCCAAACAGGGCAAACTGGAATCACTTCGGTTAAAAGTGGGATAACTTCTTCATCATAACTCCATGATATTGATCAACTTCAGGGTGATTCTACACTGATTTATGAGTCCAAATCAAGCTTCTTACATCGTGATTCATTCTGGTTTTATTAGTATCAAGAAGAAATTGCCAAATCTCCAAACAGGGCAAACTGGAATCACTTCGGTTAAAAGTGGGATAACTTCTTCATCATAACTCCAATGATATTGATTCAACTTCAGGGTGATTCTACACTGATTTATGAGTCCAAATCAAGCTTCTTACATCGTGATTCATTCTGGTTTTATTAGTATCAAGAAGAAATTGCCAAATCTCCAAACAGGGCAAACTGGAATCACTTCGGTTAAAAGTGGGATAACTTCTTCATCATAACTCCAATGATATTGATTCAACTTCAGGGTGATTCTACACTGATTTATGAGTCCAAATCAAGCTTCTTACATCGTGATTCATTCTGGTTTTATTAGTATCAAGAATAAATTGCCAAATCTCCAAACAGGGCAAACTGGAATCACTTCGGTTAAAAGTGGGATAACTTCTTCATCATAACTCCTATGATCTTGAGTCAACTTCAGGGTGATTCGACACTGATTTATGAGTCCAAATCAAGCTTCTTACATCGTGATTCATTCTGGTTTTATTAGTATCAAGAAGAAATTGCCAAATCTCCAAACAGGGCAAACTGGAATCACTTCGGTTAAAAGTGGGATAACTTCTTCATCATAACTCCAATGATATTGATTCAACTTCAGGGTGATTCTACACTGATTAATGAGTCCAAATCAAGCTTCTTACATCGTGATTCATTCTGGTTTTATTAGTATCAAGAAAAATTGCCAAATCTCCAAACAGGGCAAACTGGAATCACTTCGGTTAAAAGTGGGATAACTTCTTCATCATAACTCCAATGATATTGATTCAACTTCAGGGTGATTCTACACTGATTAATGAGTCCAAATCAAGCTTCTTACATCGTGATTCATTCTGGTTTTATTAGTATCAAGAATAAATTCTCAAATCTCCAAACAGGGCAAACTGGAATCATTTCGGTTAAAAGTGGGGTAACTTCTTCATCATAACTCCTATGATCTTGAGTCAACTTCAGGATGATTCTACACTGATTTATGAGTCCAAATCAAGATTCTTACATCGTGATTCATTCTGGTTTTATTAGTATCAAGAATAAATTGCCAACTCTCCAAACAGGGCAAACTGGAATCACTTTGGTTAAAAGTGGGATAACTTCTTCATCATAACTCCTATGATCTTGAGTCAACTTCAGGGTGATTCGACACTGATTAATGAGTCCAAATCAAGCTTCTTACATCGTGATTCATTCTGGTTTTATTAGTATCAAGAAGAAATTGCCAAATCTCCAAACAGGGCAAACTGGAATCACTTCGGTTAAAAGTGGGATAACTTCTTCATCATAACTCCAATGATATTGATTCAACTTCAGGGTGATTCTACACTGATTAATGAGTCCAAATCAAGCTTCTTACATCGTGATTCATTCTGGTTTTATTAGTATCAAGAATAAATTCCCAAATCTCCAAACAGGGCAAACTGGAATCACTTCGGTTAAAAGTGGGATAACTTCTTCATCATAACTCCAATGATATTGATTCAACTTCAGGGTGATTCTACACTGATTTATGAGTCCAAATCAAGCTTCTTACATCGTGATTCATTCTGGTTTTATTAGTATCAAGAATAAATTGCCAAATCTCCAAACAGGGCAAACTGGAATCACTTCGGTTAAAAGTGGGATAACTTCTTCATCATAACTCCTATGATCTTGAGTCAACTTCAGGGTGATTCGACACTGATTTATGAGTCCAAATCAAGCTTCTTACATCGTGATTCATTCTGGTTTTATTAGTATCAAGAAGAAATTGCCAAATCTCCAAACAGGGCAAACTGGAATCACTTCGGTTAAAAGTGGGATAACTTCTTCATCATAACTCCAATGATATTGATTCAACTTCAGGATGATTCTACACTGATTTATGAGTCCAAATCAAGCTTCTTACATCGTGATTCATTCTGGTTTTATTAGTATCAAGAAGAAATTGCCAAATCTCCAAACAGGGCAAACTGGAATCACTTCGGTTAAAAGTGGGATAACTTCTTCATCATAACTCCAATGATATTGATTCAACTTCAGGGTGATTCTACACTGATTAATGAGTCCAAATCAAGCTTCTTACATCGTGATTCATTCTGGTTTTATTAGTATCAAGAATAAATTCCCAAATCTCCAAACAGGGCAAACTGGAATCACTTCGGTTAAAAGTGGGATAACTTCTTCATCATAACTCCAATGATATTGATTCAACTTCAGGGTGATTCTACACTGATTTATGAGTCCAAATCAAGTTTCTTACATCGTGATTCATTCTGGTTTTATTAGTATCAAGAAGAAATTGCCAAATCTCCAAACAGGGCAAACTGGAATCACTTCGGTTAAAAGTGGGATAACTTCTTCATCATAACTCCAATGATATTGATTCAACTTCAGGGTGATTCTACACTGATTAATGAGTCCAAATCAAGCTTCTTACATCGTGATTCATTCTGGTTTTATTAGTATCAAGAATAAATTCCCAAATCTCCAAACAGGGCAAACTGGAATCACTTCGGTTAAAAGTGGGATAACTTCTTCATCATAACTCCAATGATATTGATTCAACTTCAGGGTGATTCTACACTGATTTATGAGTCCAAATCAAGCTTCTTACATCGTGATTCATTCTGGTTTTATTAGTATCAAGAAGAAATTGCCAAATCTCCAAACAGGGCAAACTGGAATCACTTCGGTTAAAAGTGGGATAACTTCTTCATCATAACTCCAATGATATTGATTCAACTTCAGGGTGATTCTACACTGATTAATGAGTCCAAATCAAGCTTCTTACATCGTGATTCATTCTGGTTTTATTAGTATCAAGAATAAATTGCCAAATCTCCAAACAGGGCAAACTGGAATCACTTCGGTTAAAAGTGGGATAACTTCTTCATCATAACTCCTATGATCTTGAGTCAACTTCAGGGTGATTCTACACTGATTTATGAGTCCAAATCAAGCTTCTTACATCGTGATTCATTCTGGTTTTATTAGTATCAAGAAGAAATTGCCAAATCTCCAAACAGGGCAAACTGGAATCACTTCGGTTAAAAGTGGGATAACTTCTTCATCATAACTCCAATGATATTGATTCAACTTCAGGGTGATTCTACACTGATTAATGAGTCCAAATCAAGCTTCTTACATCGTGATTCATTCTGGTTTTATTAGTATCAAGAATAAATTGCCAAATCTCCAAACAGGGCAAACTGGAATCACTTCGGTTAAAAGTGGGATAACTTCTTCATCATAACTCCTATGATCTTGAGTCAACTTCAGGATGATTCTACACTGATTTATGAGTCCAAATCAAGCTTCTTACATCGTGATTCATTCTGGTTTTATTAGTATCAAGAAGAAATTGCCAAATCTCCAAACAGGGCAAACTGGAATCACTTCGGTTAAAAGTGGGATAACTTCTTCATCATAACTCCTATGATCTTGAGTCAACTTCAGGGTGATTCTACACTGATTTATGAGTCCAAATCAAGCTTCTTACATCGTGATTCATTCTGGTTTTATTAGTATCAAGAAGAAATTGCCAAATCTCCAAACAGGGCAAACTGGAATCACTTCGGTTAAAAGTGGGATAACTTCTTCATCATAACTCCTATGATATTGATTCAACTTCAGGGTGATTCTACACTGATTTATGAGTCCAAATCAAGCTTCTTACATCGTGATTCATTCTGGTTTTATTAGTATCAAGAAGAAATTGCCAAATCTCCAAACAGGGCAAACTGGAATCACTTCGGTTAAAAGTGGGATAACTTCTTCATCATAACTCCAATGATATTGATTCAACTTCAGGGTGATTCTACACTGATTTATGAGTCCAAATCAAGCTTCTTACATCGTGATTCATTCTGGTTTTATTAGTATCAAGAATAAATTGCCAAATCTCCAAACAGGGCAAACTGGAATCACTTCGGTTAAAAGTGGGATAACTTCTTCATCATAACTCCTATGATCTTGAGTCAACTTCAGGGTGATTCTACACTGATTTATGAGTCCAAATCAAGCTTCTTACATCGTGATTCATTCTGGTTTTATTAGTATCAAGAAAAATTCCAAATCTCCAAACAGGGCAAACTGGAATCACTTCGGTTAAAAGTGGGATAACTTCTTCATCATAACTCCAATGATATTGAGTCAACTTCAGGGTGATTCTACACTGATTTATGAGTCCAAATCAAGCTTCTTACATCGTGATTCATTCTGGTTTTATTAGTATCAAGAAGAAATTGCCAAATCTCCAAACAGGGCAAACTGGAATCACTTCGGTTAAAAGTGGGATAACTTCTTCATCATAACTCCAATGATATTGATTCAACTTCAGGGTGATTCTACACTGATTTATGAGTCCAAATCAAGCTTCTTACATCGTGATTCATTCTGGTTTTATTAGTATCAAGAATAAATTGCCAAATCTCCAAACAGGGCAAACTGGAATCACTTCGGTTAAAAGTGGGATAACTTCTTCATCATAACTCCTATGATCTTGAGTCAACTTCAGGGTGATTCTACACTGATTTATGAGTCCAAATCAAGCTTCTTACATCGTGATTCATTCTGGTTTTATTAGTATCAAGAATAAATTGCCAAATCTCCAAACAGGGCAAACTGGAATCACTTCGGTTAAAAGTGGGATAACTTCTTCATCATAACTCCTATGATCTTGAGTCAACTTCAGGGTGATTCTACACTGATTTATGAGTCCAAATCAAGCTTCTTACATCGTGATTCATTCTGGTTTTATTAGTATCAAGAAGAAATTGCCAAATCTCCAAACAGGGCAAACTGGAATCACTTCGGTTAAAAGTGGGATAACTTCTTCATCATAACTCCAATGATATTGATTCAACTTCAGGGTGATTCTACACTGATTAATGAGTCCAAATCAAGCTTCTTACATCGTGATTCATTCTGGTTTTATTAGTATCAAGAATAAATTCCCAAATCTCCAAACAGGGCAAACTGGAATCACTTCGGTTAAAAGTGGGATAACTTCTTCATCATAACTCCAATGATATTGATTCAACTTCAGGGTGATTCTAAACTGATTTATGAGTCCAAATCAAGCTTCTTACATCGTGATTCATTCTGGTTTTATTAGTATCAAGAAGAAATTGCCAAATCTCCAAACAGGGCAAACTGGAATCACTTCGGTTAAAAGTGGGATAACTTCTTCATCATAACTCCAATGATATTGATTCAACTTCAGGGTGATTCTACACTGATTTATGAGTCCAAATCAAGCTTCTTACATCGTGATTCATTCTGGTTTTATTAGTATCAAGAAGAAATTGCCAAATCTCCAAACAGGGCAAACTGGAATCACTTCGGTTAAAAGTGGGATAACTTCTTCATCATAACTCCTATGATCTTGAGTCAACTTCAGGGTGATTCTACACTGATTTATGAGTCCAAATCAAGCTTCTTACATCGTGATTCATTCTGGTTTTATTAGTATCAAGAAGAAATTGCCAAATCTCCAAACAGGACAAACTGGAATCACTTCGGTTAAAAGTGGGATAACTTCTTCATCATAACTCCAATGATATTGATTCAACTTCAGGGTGATTCTACACTGATTAATGAGTCCAAATCAAGCTTCTTACATCGTGATTCATTCTGTTTTTATTAGTATCAAGAAGAAATTTCCCAAATCTCCAAACAGGGCAAACTGGAAATCACTTCGGTTAAAAGTGGGATAACTTCTTCATCATAACTCCAATGATATTGATTCAACTTCAGGATGATCTAAACTGATTTATGAGTCCAAATCAAGCTTCTTACATCGTGATTCATTCTGGTTTTAATTAGTATCAAGAAGAAATTGCCAAATCTCCAAACATGGCAAACTGGAATCACTTCGGCTTAAAAGTGGGATAACTTCTTCATCATAAGTCCAATGATATTGATTCAACTTCAGGATGATTCTACACTGATTTATGAGTCCAAATCAAGCTTCTTACATCGTGATTCATTCTGGTTTTATTTGTATCAAGAAGAAATTGCCAAATCTCCAAACAGGGCAAACTGGAATCACTTTCGGTTAAAGTGGGATAACTTCTTCATCATAACTCCAATGATATTGATTCAACTTCAGGGTGATTTCTACACTGATTTAATGAGTCCAAATCAAGCTTCTTACATCGTGATTCATTCTGGTTTATTAGTATTCAAGAAAGAAATTGCCCAAATCTCCAAACAGGGAAAACTGGAATCACTTCGGTTTAAAAGTGGGATAACTTCTTCATCATAACTCCAATGATATTGATTCAACTTCAGGGTGATTCTACACTGATTTATGAGTCCAAATCAAGTTCTTACATGTGATTCATTCTGGTTTTATTGTATCAAGAAGAAATTGCCAAATCTCCAGACGGGGCAAAACTGGAATCACTTCGGTTAAAAGTGGGATAACTTCTTCATCATAACTCCAATGATATTGATTCAACTTCAGGGTGATTCTAAACTTATTAATGAGTCAAATCAAGCTCTTACATCGTGATTCATTCTGGTTTTATTATTATCAAGAATAAATTCCAAAATCTCCAAAAAGGGCAAACTGGAATCACTTCGGTTAAAAGTGGGATAACTTCTTCATCATAAGTCCAATGATATTGATTCAACTTCAGGATGATTTCTTAACTGATTTATGAGTCCATATCAAGTTTCTTACATCGTGATTCATTCTGGTTTTATTTGTATTAAGAAGAAATTGCCAAATCTCCAAACAGGGTAAACTGGAATCACTACCGGTTAAAAGTGGGATAACTTCTTCATTCATAAGTCCAATGATATTGATTGAACTTCAGGATGATTCTACACTGATTTATGAGTCGAAATAAAGCTTCTTACATTCGTTGATTCATTCTGGTTTTATTAGTATCAAGAAGAAATTCCAAATCTCCAAAAGGGCAAACTGGAATCACTTCGGTTAAAAGTGGGATAACTTCTTCATCATAACTCCAATGAATATTGATTCAACTTCAGGATGATTCTATACTGCCATTAATTAGTCCAGATCAATGCTTCTTACATCGTGTTCATTCGTGGTTTTATTAGTATCAAGAAGAAATTGCCAAATCTCCAAAAACAGGGGTCAAACCATGAATCACTTCGGTTAAAACAGTGGGATAAACTTCTTCATCATAACTCCTATGATCTTGAGTCAACTTCAGGGTAATTCGACACTGATTTATGAGTCCAAATCAAGGCTTTTACATCGTGATTCATTCTGGTTTTATTTGTTATTCAAGAAGAAAGTTGGGCCAACTCTCCAAACAGGGCCAAACTAGAATCACTTCGGGTTAAAATTGGGATAACTTCCTTCATCATAACTCCTAATGATCTTGAGTCAACTTCAGGGTGATTCGACACTGATTTATGAGTCCAAATCAAGCTTCTTACATCGTGATTCATTCTGGTTTATTAGTATCAAGAAGAAATTGCCAAAATCTTCCAAACAGGAGCAAACTGGAATCATTCGGTTAAAAGTGGGATAACTTCTTCATCATAACTCCAATGATATTGATTCAAACTTCAGGGTGATTCTAACACTGATTAATGAGTCAAATCAAGCTTCTTACATGGTGATTCATTCTGGTTTTATTAGTATCAAGAAAAATTCCCAATCTCCAAACAGGGCAAACTGGAATCATCTTCGGTTAAAAGTGGGAATAATTCTTCATCATAAGTCCAATGATATTGATTCAACTTCAGGATGATTCTACACCTGATTTATGAGTCCAAATCAAGCTTCTTACATCGTGATTCATTCTGGTTTTATTGTATCAAAGAAATTCCAATCTCCAAACAGGGCAAACTGGAATCACTTCGGTTAAAAGTGGGATAACTTCTTCATCATAACTCCTATGATCTTGAGTCAACTTCAGGGTGATTCGACACTGATTTATGAGTCCAACTCAAGCGTCTTACATCGTGATTCATTTG
>CAJHQQ010003679.1:0-39628 GCA_905132885.1 Moricandia moricandioides
TTTTTGATATCATATTTTGTAAATAACAGATGAACAAAAAAATTCTATATACAATTATATTTGTATATAATCATTTTAGATAATATATTGTTGTGAGTTTCAAATTAAATAAAAAGATAATATATATTTATAGATATAAAATTTAATATGTTATAACATTTATAAAAAATATTGCATATTTTATGAATTTTAACACTTTTAATGGTGAATATATTTTATTTATTTAAATGAAAACACTTTTAAACTAAAATAGGTTGATTTTTCAATTTAATCTAATTTTTTTTTTTATTCATATAGTACTCCTATTTATAGACTATAAATATGAAATTTATAATTTTTATTTTTGTGTTTTGTGAAAAATTTTAATTAATATGAATATATAATAATATTACGTTATTAATTATTGGTTTTCCTATTACCACCCGCAAACGCAGCTTTTGTGGTTGGTAGCGGTTGTTGACGTTTGCAACAATCATAAAAACACTATATCACGTCAAATCGCTTCAAACCGCTATAAACCTCTAAAATTTAAAAATTGATTTCAGCTAGCATTTGCGGCTTCAGGCGGTTGCAGGAGGGTAAAAAAATATTTAAAAAAACTATATAAATAAAAATAAAAATATTCAATTAAAATTTTAAATTGAAATAATATAAATACCAAAATAAATATATTATATTTTAATTTATATTATAAAAATTTGAATAAAAATATTTCTATAATTTTTAAAATTTAATAGTATAATTTTATAAATATAATTTTTACATTTATTATGATAATATGATTTTTAGTATTTTTATAAACTATATAAAATATAAATATTGGTAATTATTATTTAACCATTGTTTCATTTGGTATCCGCGAACGCAACAATTTTTAATCGCTTTACAAGTTGTCCAAATCTCTTAATAAAGCATAAAACCGCAACCATCCGCATCCGTAAACTCTCGTAACCGCTGCAGTTACACCAGTCACCCCTTATGATTTAGAATTACGGGATGAAGTTTTGGAGGTGAGATTTAAAATTAAAAAAATATTAAATTTGCAAAATAAAAAAATATATTTTGATCATTTTTTCTTTGAAGTTTATTTTGTGATAAAAAACTTTTAAAATGTCTATTTGAAAGATATGCCTAAAATTTAAATCTTTTGTTAATCTATATGTTTTATTAATCAAATAGTTATACTAAGACTTGTGTACAGATGATAAAAAAGTAGTATTCTAAGGGGTTGACTAGTTTTCCCGCTACCACCCGCAAACGCAGCTTTTGCGGTTGGTAGCGGTTGTTGGCGTTTTGTAACAATCATACAAAACGCAATAAATCGCTTCAAATCGCTTCAAACCGCTATAAACCTCTAAAATTCAAAAGCTGGTTCCAGCTAGCGTTTGCGGTTGCGGGCGGTTGCGGGAGGGTAAATATTTTTTTTTCAAAAAATCTATATAATAAAAAATAAAAATAATCAATTAAAATTTTAAATTAAATAATAAAATACCAAAATGTATACATTATATTCTAATTTATATTATAAAACTTTAAAGAAAAATATTTCTATAATTTTAAAATAATTTAATAGTATAATTTTATAAATAAAATTTTTATATTTAGTATAATAATATGATTTTAATATTATTATAATTATATAAAATATAAATATTGTTAATTTTTTATCTAACCACTGCTGCATTTAGTAGTTAACCAGTCATAAATATTCCGCAAACGCAACAATTTTTAACCACTTTACCAGTCGTCCAAATCTCTTAATAACACATAAAACCGCAACCGCCCGCATCCGCAAACACCCGCAGTCGCAAACGCAACCGCTGCGGTTACACTAGTCAGCCCCTAAATAAATAAAGTAGATGTATTAATATAAGAGAAATTGTAATTCTACCACAAGTTTGATGCCACTTTGCAAATTTACCTTTAATGAATAACAATTTTCACAAATACCTTATTTTTGAGAAATTGCCAAAAATAGCATAAGTTAAGTACCACTTTGCGAAAATACAAATTATCAAAAATATATTAACATTTTGGTTTACACTTTAGTGATTATTGTTTAGGGTTTAGTGTTAAAGGGGTAAGGTTGAGTTTCTATTTTTCTATAAATATTTTAAAAAATTAATTAAGTCTATTTTTATCAAAAAAATAAGGTATTTTTGAAGATCATCATTCATTAATGGTATATTTACAAAGTGGTATCAAATTTGTGGTAGAATTGCAATTTCCCTTAATTTTTGATGAAAATAGATATAATTATTTTTCTAAGTATTTATAAAAAATTTAGAAACTCAACATCACCTCTTTAACACTAAACTCTAATCACTAAAGTGTAAACCCAAATGTTAATATATTTTTGATAATGTGTATTTTTTTAAACCGATATTTAACTTATGCTATTCTTGATAATTTATCTAAATATAATTGGTTTGATGGTGTGAACTTTGAAATGTGAGTGATTGATCACAGAGGTTTAAAAATGCTATAATTTTCTCACTTTCAGGTTAATAATGTGATTTTCCCGTATTTTTGTTATATCATATATGTCTCGTCGAACGGTGTCGTTTTTGGAAGATTCTCTCCGGCAGATTATCATAAATAATCTTCCATCCTCTTGCTGCTCTCGAAGTTTCTGTCTCTCTCACTCGCAAGGTTCTTGGAATCTTCAGAACGATGCCGAGGTATAGGGTTCGAGATCTCTATTGATTACATAGATGATTAGATAGTATCGTTATTAGGGTTTTGATTGCTCGTTTATGTTGATTTTTTCGCAGGTATTACTGTGATTATTGCGATACTTATCTCACCCACGATTCCGTAAGTCTAAACCTACCTTCCTCTTTAGTCGCCGTCGATCTCCGCCGCTATCAGTTAGGTTTCCGTTTAAAAGCCGTAGGTTTATGGACTTATAGTAAATTTTTTAATTGCTTGGCTCAGTTACTTGGTAGAGATGATTGATTACTAGGACTCAGCTTATGATTTTGTGTAAAGAGTGTTTTTTTTTTAAATGGCAATTGAAATCTCAAGTTGTGTTTGTCAGCCATCGGTGAGGAAGCAGCACAATGCTGGTTACAAGCACAAGGTATCTAAGCAGTCCATATTGTTTTTTTATATCTTGCTTGGTGTATGTAATTGAGTTTTTAATGATTTTCTTCAGGCGAATGTAAGAATATACTATCAGCAATTTGAGGAACAACAAACCCAAAGTTTGATTGATCAGAGAATTAAAGAGCATCTTGGCCAAGCTGCAGCGTATAATCAGGTTGGTGGTGTGTTTAATCAGCATATGCTCACTAGACCTCGCCTCCCTGTGATGCCTATGCCAATGGGGATGCGACCTCCTGTCCTGCCTAGACCCATGATGCCTGCTCAAGGTAGTTTCTGTTTCTAGAATAACAACTTGACTGGTGTGCCGAGTTACAGTAGAAAGGTTTTAGGAACTACATCTATATAGGTGGGTTGAGAAGCATGTTCATGGTAGGAAACTAGGGCTAGATTGTAAACTGTTTGTACATGGATTTCATTATAATGTATGTTGACTCTTACGAAATCGGTTTCATTTGCTTAAATCATGTTGGTCAAACATCGGTTAGTATATATAGATATATTTTTGAATGAAATCCATTAGTATATTTCATATGTAGATGTTTCAGTTCTGCTTTGCATTCCGTTAGTTTTGAATTGACATGTAATATTGTACTTTTGCCAGGTTACATGCCTCCTCCGGGTGTATCACAGATGATGGCACCGCCTGGTGCTCCTCTACCTCCACCTCCACAAAATGGTATGCTTAGGCCACCAGGAATGGCTCCAATACCAGGTCAAGGTGGCGGACCACCTCCAAATTATAATGGACTTCCTCTTCCTCCGCCTCCTCCTTATCATACAAATCCAGCTGCTGCTGCTGCTGCTGCTCCACCAAGTGATGGTGGCTTCAACAATCCGAATCCCGGTGCTGAATCTCCTGAAAGCAATGAGTAGAGTTTAGGTCTGATGACTCGTTTTTCTCCTGCCAAAAATTCTCAGAGCTTTTTCTGATCCAAATCTATGTGAAGAGTCTAGAAGTAATGCATGTGACTCACATAATTTGTGTGTACTAGATTCTTATTTTCGTAGAATGATGAAAGGTCTCTTATAACAAACTGTGCTATTTATGAAAAGTTTGATAAAATGGCCTCATACATTGTTGTTTGCAGCAACCAGTAGATGCGTAAGTGGACAGAGGTAGATGTGTTGCTGCCTAGTAAATTTCAGTACCATACATTACAAACACAAGTTAAAAGTGTTCTTTTTTTCTGTAGCGTAACTTCATAGTGTTAAATTGGCAGAGGTTTAATGTTGGGAGTGATGAAGAATGTGGATATTTTGCGAACAAAAGATTTTATGAAGCTCTCTGATCGCTCAGTTGAGATTAGTCTGTGAACTTGAGAAGGGGATGCGGCATCGCACTGATGAAAGATGTACGCATGGATGAAATTTTTCTTTTTTGCAATCTTTGAGGATGTACTTCTCATCTATCAAGCATCTTGTTTGTTCACATCTCTTCAGCCATAACAACATTGTAACACCCGTCTCCTCCTCTCTTGAGAACGGCGTGCCACTACCGGTTCAAAATCAAATTAAACTGATTTATAAAAATACCAAATAAAATATTATAATATTTAATAAAATAAAAGCGGATAAATCATTTTTAAATTTAGAAACATAAATAAATATACACAAGATAAATCATTTTTTACATTTAATAACCAGAATAATTCATATCGAAAATTCGTATAAAACCGAATGAAAACCGATATAAAATATGACGATCCCCAAAACACCAAACCGTCCAGCTATCCGACTACTCGTCATTCTCACCTGAAAGGGGAAGAAAGAGGGGTGAGCAACAGGGGAGTCACTCAGTGAGGTATGGGATGCTAGACACGCAAACCACTGACTAAATAAATAGAACTCCCACTATGGAAGTTTAACTCTAGCATGAACAAACACGACACCTAAAGCATCACACATAACAAACAATGCGCTGATAGTGCATAACTAGCTCATACACCCCGCATTCTTTTCATACGGATATACGACATCATAATAAGCGTCGCTAGCCCAGACATCTCTGGACCCCCGCCCGTAACCAATAAGCGTCGAATGCAAACGTCTCTGCACCACGCCCCACACAAATATGCGTCGATAGCCCAGACGTCTTTGAGCCCCCGCCCTCAATATGCGTCGATAGCCCGGATGTCTCCGAACCCCCGCCCTCATAAGCGTTGCTAATCCAGATCTCTCTGAACAGCCGCCCTCATAAGCGTTGCTAATCCAGATCTCTCTGAACAGCCGCCCTCCACACATAGTCCCTACTCATATCTATGTATACGTGTATATATAACATCATTTAACATCACTCAATCCATATAAAGTTGAATCCTCTAGAACCCTAATTCTAGTTTACATTGAATTCTAACTATCACACAAGACTCGATTCAATCAGACGGAACATGTTTCGAAACTAAACAACAATAGAAAGAATTCTACACTAGTAACGGGATTTACGGAATAGACCCTCACCTTAGCCAAGACCCGATCGAAAATGCTTAGGAAATAGATTTGCCTCGTCCAACAAGAAGTGACCTAGAGTTTCATGATAGTACCTGCGCAAGAAACATAGTCACTACACTTGCTTGCGGCTTAAGAAATGCATAAATCTCACTGGATTAACTTCCCTTTGATCACGTTCTATAATATACTCCCTCCGGTACGTAACTACAACAAGACGTCGTCAATGCCTTTGGCAACATCTATTCCTCTCCAACAACAACGTTACGTCTCCGGTGATTGGATGAACCTCCGGTGAATTGGTTCTCGACGGCAGCGATCATAGGTGGTGATGGTGAACAAAGGCGGCGGTCTACTGTTGACGGTGGTGATGCAATACCACGGTTCCGATTTTATATGTATCGTCTCCTCATCCCACACATACCAGATCTCATAACAAAGCCATAATCATGGCTATCCGATGGTGAAGGTTGGTCTCCAAATGACGTGACGTCTCAGGTGGCGCAAGCTTCCCTCCGGCGGTGGACGTCTCTCCGCAACAAGTTGGTGAGCAGCAATGATGAACGATTTCTCCGGTGGTAATCGTTACTGGTTGCACCACGCCTTCTTAGGAGTGCACGGCTTGTGACGGAGACGAGAAGAGAAGCAACTAGAGAGGGAGAGCAATGGTGATGATGGCCTTTCTTATTATCAAAAGAATAAGCATGAAATATCGTTCATGGTTTGCGGCTATGTTTAATAGTGGAGATGAAGGACCATAGCTTTGTCGGCTAGGTCTTAGGTGGAGGAGATACTTATAATATATATAAAGCCACGGTCCAGTTATACCAAAGAATAAAACTGAGATAATTTGGTTTAATTACTTTTAGACAACCCGAACCAATATCCATGGTATAAGCTTTAGGTTTTTAGGAGATACGCATCCTCCTATATATTAAATGAGAAGTATATTTGACACGTGTCGTTCACACAGCCCTTCTCAGCCGAAATAACACGATTCTATTGGTTGATTTTTTAGAAATTCATTTTTGATTTATTTTTCTAATCGACACAACTTAAATGGAAAGAACTATAAACACTTACCTTATATTGTATTCTCGGTTCAAAATACATCCTTTTTCGTTGATTTCTCTTTTTAATGCATTGAATACTCATTAAATAAGACAGATTGAAGGGAAACAACCGTAATTGTCGAGAAAATTTGTAGATTATTTGGTTCGTTATTAATTATTCGTTGTTAGTTTCCTTATAACAAATATTAGTTAATACATGTAATAATTAGTTGCCTTATAACAAATTAATTAAATACCAAAAGAATATTAGTTAATACATGTAATAATTAGTTTTCTTATAACAAATATATTACTTGCGCAAGAATATTAGTTAATACATGTAATAATTAATTTCCTTATAACAAATATATTACTTGCGCAAGAATTATTACATGTATTAGTTAATACATGTAATAATTACTTTCCTTATAACAAATATATTACTTGCGCAAGAATTATTACATGATTCATGTAATAATTAGTTTCCTTATAATTAATTAAATATGTAAAAATTAGTTTAACTTTGTAATATATATATATATGTGAGTATCGATTTCTTTAAACCCACACATTTTTGGAGCATTATCACACGTTAGTAGTAAATCTTAGTGTTCTCTCTTTCGTAGAATAAGAAACGAGAAAGAGTGGTGAATGCAAGTCGTGACATCACTATGAACAGTAAAAAAGTTATCTTTCAAGTTCACAGGTAATCCTTAAACTCTCATGCTCTGTTTCATTTTGAGTTATAATGTTTTTTTTCTTTTGGTGTGGCAGGCTTAGTAAAGACAACAAAGAGGAGGTTTTGGAGAAAGCAGGGAAAGATTTAGAAGCAGTGAGGAAACAACACTTTGCGCGGCTGATGAAAGAGCTTCAAGGGACTGATTTTTGGAAGCTCCGGCATGCTTATTCACCAGGGGTCTGAGATTGAGAGATCATAAAGTCATTCATCGCAATTGAAATAGCAAGTCAAAATCGAAATGAGCCGGCATGCTTATTCACCAGGGGTCTGACACGTTTCTTTTCATGATTCTTTAAGACAATTTTTTCAAATGTTAGAGAACCCATTTCGACTTCTCTGTCTTTATTTACTTCCTTTACGCAGGTGCAAAGACATTCTCCAACTCAACTTTCGGATGGGTTAACGTAAAGGACGTAGCCAATGCGCACATCCAAGCATATGAGACCCCTTCAGCTAATGGACGTTATTGTATGGTCGAGAGAGTCCTTCACCACTCTGACATTGTGAACATTCTGCGTCAACTTTACCCAAATCTTCAACACCCTGAAAGGTAAAACATATCAAATATATATCCACTGATCCGGGTCTTTTTTGGTTTCTAAAGCTGATGCTTCATACACAGGTGTGCGGATGAGAATCCTTATGTTCCGACGTATGAAGTGTCCATGGAGAAAATAAAGAGCCTTGGCATAGACTACATACCCTTGGAAGTTAGCATCAAGGAGACCGTCGAGTCCATGAAGGAGAAAGGTTTCATAAACGTCTGAGAAAGCATTTGAGCCATCCTACTTTGTTGTTGGTTCTTCCATCAAAACATATAATAAATTGAGCAATAGCTAATGTAATCTCGTGACCACTTCCTTCAGTTCATAACAAGAGCTTTCAAGATCATGATCGTTTTATCATGAAAAACTTGGAAACTTTCAGATACTTTATCATCATTAAAGTGGTTTATATGCAGTTCCTGGGTACTTCACTATGCTCTCAATAGCCAGACAATATTAAAAACAATTTTACTAGGGAGTCAATGCTAAAACAATAGAAACAAAAAAGTCAACAATTTGAGCCTCAACAGTTACAATAACGTCCATTAGCTCCGGCATGCTTATTCACCAGGGGTCTGACACGTTTCTTTTCATGATTCTTTAAGACAATTTTTTCAAATGTTAGAGAAAGATTCAACAGTTTGAGGTTCAACAGTTTGAACCTCAAACTGTTGAATCTAAGACCCCTTGAGGCTCAAACTACAATAAATCCTTTGCTATATATTTTATTCGACAATTTAAATTTGTTTATACACTTTGCTATATATTTTATCTAAGACCCCTTGAGGCTCAAACTGTTGAATCTTTCCCTGGAATTTTGTCACCAAAATAGTTTAAAAAAAAAGTCGAAATATGCCTTTTTATTTTAAAATTTAACTTTTTTATTTTAAATTTATCTCCAAAACTTCACCCTATAACTCTAAACCTGAAGTCTATATTAGTTAATCCGAGGAGTATAAATGTATATTTACACCGTTTAATAAAGTTTATTTTAATTATTTCCTCTTTTGAATTTATTTTTGTAACAATTTTTTAAAATTCTATCTTAGAGTATTTCTCATATTTTAGTACTAATTCATTTAAAAATGTTAATGTGAAATCTTAATAAATCCTTTGAAATGGTGTTTTTTATCGGTTTGTTTAAATGAATTACCTATCGCAAAGTGTAATGGTAATGTGAAATCTTAATAAACACCATTTTAAACATTACTCTTTAAAAATCATGGGACAATTCTGATTAAAATTGTTTTTCAAAACTGCGTGGATCCTCTAATAATAGTCCTTTGAAATGGTGTTTTTTATCGGTTTGTTTATAATAGAATCTCCTTTTATAACTGATATTTCTCCTCCGGTGAGTCAGAAGCTGAACCGGAGGAAGATAATTATCGTGTTGACTCAGACGGCACTATCTCTGAAGCTGATTCAAACCAAGCCGATTACCAAGAGATAGAACATGCGAAGAGATAGAACAGGCGACTCAGGATAATGATTCCAAGGCTGAGACAATCAACACTTTTGATGAAGACACAATGTTGGAACAAACTGATGATGGTTCAGAGCTGGAAGGGGATGATACTGGTGCTGACTCGGATGGCACTATCTCTGAAGCTGATTCATACCAAGCCAAACAGGGCTCTGATATTGCTGACGGAAAGGTGATTCTCCCTGAATCAGAAGGTTCTGTAACTGCTCCAGCTTCAACTCTTGTGCTTGAAGAAGAGGCAGTCGTAGAAACAACTCCATTATCGCCATTTGTGGCGGAATCAATCTCAGCTCAGTTACCAAGACCAAACAAATCAGCATCAAAGAACTCGGCTATGAAGCTGGTCATCGTCGATAATACGAGCAAGGAGAACAACATGGAGATGATGATGATGATGATGATGATGATGATGAATGTTGTTAATGGAGAGAGCAAAGGTGAGGAGGCTGCAAAGAAGAATAAGAAAGTGGAGATATATGAAGAGAACTTGAAAGATGTAAGCATGAGGCAACTCGTGAAGTTGGTGAAGGAACTCTCTATAAAGAGTAATAACAACAGAACTGCGTTGCAGATGTTGCCTCGTAATAATCAGATTGCTGAGTAGTGAGTGTGGTGACCCAAAACTGCTTCTCTTTTTTTTTATTTATTTATTTTTTTTTACTGTCCCAGACTCGAAAAAAAATTAAATGTTACTTAAAAATACTTAAATGTTACTTAAAAATATATTGTATCCCCCTATATATTAAAAAAATTGCTTTTCTTTTCAAACCACATCAAATGTCAGTTAAAAATATTTATTATCTATTGTATCCCCCTATATATTAAAAAAGAAGTCACTTTCCACATGCCACTCATACAAAGCTTCTCAGAAGAATTTGAGACATTTGATTGGTCGATTTTTTGGAATTTCTTTATCATTTTTTTAATTCATCGATCCCACTATAATAGGAAAGTACCATTGAATACTAATTTCAAGGAAAAACATAATTTAATGACCAGTCAATATCACTTTTCAAATGACTTACATAATTAGTTAATAAATTACTTGCGCAAGAATATTAGTTAATACATGTAATAATTAGTTTCCTTATAAAAAATAAATTACTTTCGCAAGAATATTTGTTACAAAATTAAATACATTTTTTTAGAGGTTTATAATGGAAGTTGTTTTCATTATCGAGACAAGTACTTCATACTTTATCAAGTACTTCATACCTGATATAATTTATGGATAATACTTTCAATTTTATTATATTTTATTTTAATATGTCTACATAAACTTTTTGAAAAAACAAAACATAATAGTATTTTTACCTAAAATAAAGACTTACAACACATATACAATACAATTCTAATTATTGATAATATAAAATATGTTATTTCTAAAATTATACACTATTAATTCCAGATTTGAAAAATAAAATATCTTCTTAAACACACAAATTAGTTTGGGACATTGCAATTATGCATACCGGAATGACTACCTCTTGATACTGAAGTTACTTTGTTCTATCTCCTCCGTGTAAAATATCGACTACCAACATTTTCATGTGCCTGATGTTTTCTCCCAAAGACGATGGTCTTATAATATAAAATCCGTTACTGCTAAAACTTTGTACTACTTCATCCATAATTTGAATCTGTTTATCCCCGCACAGGGTGCGGGCGGCCACCTAGTTAACTTATAAATGCACACACACGATTTATAATAAATCACTAAAGACAAAACTTTGGGTTTTGGTTCAATAATTAAACAAAACAAATTTCTCTGGTTTGTTATAGTAACCGGGTCGTTACAAACATATTCCTTGTCCGAGATGTCGGATACAATCCCAGTCGAACCATGATATATGGAAGAGAAGAGGCAATTCTTGATAAAATTTATAAATGTTATGAACCAGATCATTGTGGATGCAATAACCATTGGATTAGACTGGACCGGATCCGACCATGGATAGGATCGGACCGACCCGAAAGGAATCTCACCCGACCAAAAGGAATATTCCATCGGCCATGAGTGGATAAGGATCAACCAAGACTTTCCTTTTCCTAGTTAGATTAGGTTTCCTTTTCCATGATTATCTAGGAATGTTATCTTTCCATTTATCTATTCATAAGTCCCTATATATATAAAGGGCTCCTTGTATTCGATTAACACATTCAGAATCAATAAGAAAGACAAATTCCCCCAACACTTTTATAACACGTTATCAGCACGATCGTTCTAAGACCTAGAAGCTAAAATCCGACAAGCAACCTCAAGACCTAAAGTTCAAATTCGTGGCACCAAGCTTCCTGCAACAGATCCATAGTTCCTGAAATCAACAATCATCGGATCCCTATCTCTCTCTAAGATCCAGCCGCATCAAACCCTAACAGCCGCGACAAGCTCTGCAGGACCGCGATATAAACCCTAAGGTAAGCCGACACATATACTTACCATCCGTCTAACTAATACTTGCAGGAAAGTCCTATCGAACATAAGGGATCATCCGGCTAGCTGATCCACAAAGGTAAGCCCACGCAGACCTATAGCACCATCCTATCAAGCCGATATACACGGGTAAGTTCCCATCGGACCTAAAGGAGAATCCGTGCATCCAACACACCCGGGTAAGAACATACGGACATACACATACACAAAATCATCCAGCTGATCCACCAAGCCGATACAGCCAGGTAAGTTTACACGAACCTATAGCACCATTCGTTTAGCTAATACATGCAGATAAAAGTCCCATCGGACATAAAGGAGGATCATGTAAATCGTTACACACGGCGTACGTCCTTACCCGCGTACGTCCACACCTGCGTACGTACTTAACATCCGCGATAGAGGTTACATGTACCCGCGTACGTACCAGACGATCCGCGAACGACGAACGAACACCTGAACCAGAATCAGCACCCGATAAACATCAATCCAGCACCCGATAGAGGTTCTCAACAGCCGGTAATCAACCGCAACGTTCCAACACCCGAACCAGCACTAGACAGCATCCAGGACACCCTATCATCCCGCAACACACCCTACGAACCGCAACAGCCCTCTCGGTGGTCCGTTCAACCCGTCTAAACCTAAAGGTAACCCTAAAACCCTAACTTACATAAAATCGATTAGAAAATTGCTAAGTTGCTGGATAGGATAGAGAACTTCATCCTGATCATCTAGGGTTCGAATCCATTGAATGATTGATTGTTTAGATTCAAAACAAATAGAAACCGGGTGCTAGGTTGCTAATCTATACACGATGAACCCTAATCTAAAATCACCAAACCCTAAAGGCCATAATCGGCCACTAAGCATAAAAACAACCTAATTAGGTTTGCTAGAAAGAAAAATATGATTGTTTGCTTGATCAACGATTGTTTGAACGCAAATAACATAGAAAGAAATTTCTAGATTGATAACCTACACAAGTATGAACTCTAAACCTAATTCGAAACCTAAACCTAATAACAACCTGAATAGGTTTTCTAAACATAACATGATTAGGTTTACTAATCAGAACTTGATTAGGTTTACTAATCATAACTAAATTAGGTTTACCAATTATGATTGGAATAGGTTTATAAACCGAAATACATACTTGCTTAAAACTGAGGTTATAAAACAAGCATCATAATCGTATTGGTCGATTTCTAAGCTGTCATGAAATTTATTAAATGAATTCAAAGCACATAATGATCTAATTATAAATCTCTATGAATGAAAAATGTCGAAAACCAACAATCTGGATTTCAATGCCCTAAATATCTGAGGAGACAATTATCTCCAATGGGCACTAGGTGCAAAGATCATATTGAAATCAAATGGACTCGGTGAATGCATAAACTAAAGATAATAATGAAACCGAGAAGGATAGATTCAGGGCTATCCTAATTCCATCATCTTACGGAAAGTCTAAAAGACCAATAGAGAATCCACTCGACCTTTGGATAGAATTAAAATATGATCACCAGAGAAATGTGATCTTACCAAAGGCAACGTATGATTGGAGTAATCTCATAATCCAGGATTATATAACTCGGCCCCATTTAAAATAATCTCGAAAAGAAAGTTGTGTGGTGAAAAGGTAACAAATAAAGAGATGACATTCTCAACCTTCCACGATAGTAATGTGTTGTTATAACAACAGTATCGAGAAAATGGGTTTAAGACATATGATATCATGTCTGCTGCTCGCTGAGCAAAATAACGAGTTATTGATAAGAAATGGAGAAATGAGATTACCTAAGCATCTCCACGACTTACCCTGAAACCCATATGGTCTATAAAGATGATGAAGAAGATTTCAAATCATAAGAAAGATGATCTACTATGAAGCATCAGATTGTTTTAAAAAGAATCCGATTGGTTGAGACATCTTAGGATCATTTTATGATCTCTTGATTTGTAAATGACAACATAAGGATAGTCAATATTATAAGACCACGAAAATAACAAAAGGCATTCACCCAAATGAAAGACCCATTGAGTTATATACTTAAGTATGAATGGTTTCCACATTGAACCAATGGGCAAAGGAAACAAAAGTTCCTTTCAGATTATAAATCGTCTAAAGCCTTATAAGAAAAGTGGTCAAAGACTATACCTATATACTCTGATCTTGACTATGCCAAGGATCAGTATGATAAAGGCAAAAGCCATGGTATCATGAATACCCACGAAATTACACTTAATGGCATTGACTGGATTAGCCATCCAAGTCCAAACTTGATGCAAAGAAAGAAATTATAAAAGGCACAAAGAGTTATCCCGTAAAATCTCACGTTGTGTAACATGTGCACAAGGGAAACTCATTAGGCTCTATTGTCCTATAAAGGCCACGTGATGATGATAGTATGTCCATGAGGGGAAGTGAGGACAAACCATGATCCATGAACATACTACACTCACGTGTGATAAGGTCACATAATGGACTTTGGCCGAATTCAGGCCATAACCTAATGCACTGGCCGAATTCTTTAAAACACAATGGCCATTATCTAGTGCTTGAGGACACATGAATTTACATGTCTAAGATTAATATGCATCAGGCCATATAAGTGAGCATAGATATTCTCATCTCATATTAAGGGTCATAAACCAGACATACCATCTTAAGAGAATCTGAATATACCACCACAGACATATGTGCCACTTAAGATGGAACCTCAGAAGAGGATTGAGGATGAGAATATATGTTGGATGAATATACATCTTTTTCCCACGTGATATTAAAATGTCTTGAGCCAAACATGGGTGATTTAAATAGTGGCCAAGAACACATATTACATTGACCTCAGTAATCTGATCATCCAACATTAAAAGGGAGAAAGTTATAAGCTGCTAAATAGAGAATGGTATCAACCATCATTGTCTTGGCAAGATACTCAGACTATTAAATATAAGACGTCCAAATGATATAAAAGCTAGCAGAACTAGATGCCAGACACATTGACCCGAAAATAATACCAGCTTGCACCAAATGAGTTGTTGTCCTAGAAGAGACACAATCAAGTTGCTACAGAGTCTATATAAAGATAGACCAATATGTTCCATAAGATAAAGGGACCTCGGAAGGATAAAATGAAATGGTGCATAGAAATGATAAGTTCCCGAGGTCATAAAAGGAAACCATTCCCAGACATAGAAAATGGTCGACCACAATATAAGATACCATACAATGGAATTTGGGACGCCAAACTCCATGGTACTTAAGGTGATTTGGGACGCCAAACACCATTATATTAAAGGTCATAAGATTGCAATCAACTATGTCATGTCTGGAATACAATGGAACGCAGAAAAGGGTATCGATACCAATGATATATATAAGAAAGCGCAAACAAGGTAGCACTTGAATATAAAGCGAGGATCATAAACCCACGTGTGAGTACTCATAAATATAAGAAAGAAAACGTGGGGTTTAACTAAGATTTAAAGAATCTATAAAAGAGATGGACGTATTGGACATAGAACGTCATCCGATAAACCAGTGAATGAGTCCTGTGAGAGTAGAAGAAATCGTGAGATATAGGATATGACCATATGATCTAAGGTATTCATATTCCTACTTAAAAGCATTTAAAGAATGGCTTGATTACACAAGGTTACTCACAGAGACCAAGGAACAGATTATAAAATGATATAAGATCTGTGGTGGATGCTACTACAATCCGAAATGATAATTTCTGGGAAGAAATGATGATGTAGTAAGCAATATATTAATCACTGGATAAAATTACTAAAGGTACCATAAAGATGAGAAAAGAAATTCTCAAAGAACGGTTTTGTTCCTTAGCCGTCTATGAACTGATGAAATGCAGCTGCATACAATATGATATAATATAATATGATCGATCAAATGATAATCAGTGAATGAGTTCTATAAGAACCATCAAAATCAGTTCATGTATTATGAAAAATGAAATTCCTTGTGTTCATAAACCAACTTGAAAGAAAGTTGATTGATTCCAAAACGATACAAGTTATCGATTGATTTTTGGACAAGTTATGATCATGATGTTTGGATCATGAGATTATGATCTATATGGTTTATTGTTGGAAAGAGTTAAGATGGTCGTGGCCAAATGGAATCCCACAATGCCAACTATAAATGCCATAATGGCCGTGGTCGAAGAACAGTGTCCGGGCATAGTCGATCATACGGCTGCGGCATTAACAAGTTTGTTCAAAGTCCCTATAGCCTAGTTGATTACGGCCAGGGAAACCTTATGGATGATCATGTGACCAAAAGTATTAAGGTTAAATAAAACCAAACATGGCTGACCATACAGCCACAAGTATCCATAAGGGCTAAGCCCATCCGACCAAAGAATTTACGGTCGATGTACGGCCCATCACATGGCCAATGGTTGAGAAATAATTATGACTGACCACACGGTCATATAAGACCATAAAGGTCAAGGAAACTATAACTATGGACGTGGTTAAGTAAGAAGGTCGTGACATACATGACCCAACCACGAATGCTAAGATCATTGGCCATAGGTGCCAAATAGACAACCATTGTTTCAAATGGACGACCAGATCAATACCAAATGAATATATTGGTCACGTCCATGATCCATCAGCATGCTTAATTTTAATAAAGCTGATGATAAAGAAAGGTAATGAAAGGTTCTAAGGAACCAAAGGTAAACTTATACTTCGTTATTTATTTACAAGAAACGAAAGGTTTAAAGTTTGTTTACACTAACCAAACTAACCAACCCAAAGAGGGGTTAAGTGATTTTGCTAAATACAGGTTTTCAGGTTTATATTTGTTCCATATAAAAGAAAATCACAAACAGGTTATGTACTTGCACATGGAGGCATTACAATCTAATGGAAGCCTATGAAGTAGGCGAAGGCCGCAGTGATCCAACCGGTGGAAGAGAAGGTTCAACCATTACCTATAAAGATGATACATAGTTCAACTGAAGATGGTACAATCTGTGACTGGTCATGAGAGACAATGCACGTGAAGATGATTTATTAAAGGCCATAGACCAGCACATCCGACCATATTGTGAAGAGAAGACAATAACAAAGAAGAAGAGCAAATGCGATCAAGTAAGAACCAAGCAGATTTGTTCAACCTCTACGGTCAAGAAGTTATTATACAAGAAAGGATTGAAAGACATCCAATGAGGTACAAAACAGGGGGAGTAATGCGGCTGTACTCTTTTTCCTATCTATGGCTTCCTTTTTTACCATATTGGGTTTTGGATTTACCATAGAAATGTTTTAACGAGGCAGCATACCAAACCCATTATGAACTCAAGATGGTTATAACATCCTAGGGGGAGTGTTATGAACCAGATGATTGTGGATGCAATAACCATTGGATTAGACAGAACCGGATCCGACCATGGATAGGATCGGACCGACCCGAAAGGAATCTCACCCGACCAAAAGGAATATTCCATCGGCCATGAGTGGATAAGGATCAACCAAGACTTTCCTTTTCCTAGTTAGATTAGATTTTCCTTTTCCATGATTATCTAGGAATGTTATGTTTCCATTTATCTATTCATAAGTCCCTATATATATAAAGGGCTCCTTGTATTCGATTAACACATTCAGAATCAATAAGAAAGACAAATTCCCCCAACACTTTTATAACAATAAAAGGAGAGTAAGATTAAAGTAAAAGAAAAGCTTATATTTTCCTAGGAGATGCAACATCTAAATATTTGATATATGATTGACACAAATAGGCTTGTCCTGTCCCACTTAATGATACTCGTAACCTTCTTGACAGAGTGTTGGTGTGGCCTGTCACCCCTGGGACGGACGCCTCCATTCAGATAAGTTGAGAAGACATGCATTAGGAGAAGCAATAAAAACTAGAATCTAATGAGAAACGATGAATTTATTGTCATATAGTCAAACCGATCAGAAAGGTACATAATGATATAATGGATTTGTCTCACCTCCCTTGCAATTTGATTGATAATCTCATCTTTAGACAAAGAGGCCACACCTTGGAACATGTTTCCTCGTCGCTAGAGCACACTCGCCTTTCTAGAGGATTGGGACAAGTCCTTGACATTGCTGCGGTACTGGTACATTACCGGCGGGTGTGTGTTGACTCTCCTGGTTCCTGAGAACCCAAATAAATCCAGCCCTGGACCTTGGAAGCAGGCAATAAAAGATAACACAGTTTGATTGTTGATAAAGAGATACAGTAAGATTTGATCTGATTCAACACATACAGAAGAGATTATGATCCATGAGACTCCCAAAGTACATGAGCAGCTTTGAGGCTTATCTCAACACTTGGATTTCCTCCATCATCAATCAGTGACATAGCCTCCATCATCATCTATCACTCAGATAATTTGGAATTCGAAAGGCAAAGCATCCCAAGGAGACTTCACATCCGAGGCTAAAGCTTCGTCGTCGTTAAGATTGACCATCAAAACTCGAATTTCAAGGAATCTAATCGCAATAAGCGCCCAACTCTAGAGGATGTTTCACTAATCCAGCGCGGGAGAGACGAGTCGACCGGTATATTAAGTACGTTTCCTTTGAATATCAACAAGGGCGTTTGGTCTAGTGGTATGATTCTCGCTTAGGGTGCGAGAGGTCCCGAGTTCCATTCTCGGAACGCCCCTTCTCTTTTCTTTCAATCCTGTTTATTTTTTTCTCTTTTTGCCACATTATTTGCGTGCTCTTTTTGTTTCCCCTTTAATCGTCAACTACATTTCAAATTAGAAAATAACCAATCCCTATTTCCAAATATGTGTGTTAACCAATCCCTATTTCCAAATATGTGTGTTAACTTACATGTTGAGAAATAGGACTCTCACATTTTATCCGTTTCGATCTGAAAAATCCGGATAGACATAAGTCTTTTTGTTTCCCCTTTAATCGTCAACTACATTTCAAATTAGAAAATAACCAATCCCTATTTCCAAATATGTGTGTTAACTTACATGTTGAGAAATAGGACTCTCACATTTTATCCGTTTCGATCTGAAAAATCCGGATAGACATAAGTCTTTGGATCAAAGTAAAATTAAAAGATAATATCTGTTAAAAACGAAACCAATTACAAATACTGCAAATTTTAGAATATCATATCCGATCCGCTCATATTTTTAGACAAATAAATGTATATCAATAATAAAATTTAGAATTTTTAAACGTATATTTTATATTAGTTTAACATATAATTTTAATAATTTTATCTATAAATTACTTCTATAACTTAATAAATTAAGAAAGGAATATAAAATATTTTTAAAAACTACAATTTAAAAAAAAATATATGTTCTATTTAAAAATTTATGAAAAATTGTTAAGAATACCACAAGTTAAGTACCACTTTTCAAAAAATACCTCAAACAAAAAATATATTAACATTTGAGTTTACATTTTAGTGATTATTGTTTAGGGTCTAGTGTTAAAGGGGTGAGGTTGAGTTTCTAAATGCTTAAAAAAATATTTAGAAAAATTAATTTAGTCTATTTTCATCATAAATTTAGGTTATTTTTGAAATAATCATTCATTAATGGTAATTTTGAATTGTGATATAAATCTTATGGTAGAATTGAAATTTCCCCAAAATTTAATTGAGAAATTGCCATAACTAGCACTTTCTTAGAACAGTTTTTTCTTTACCTTAATCACATTTACCTTTAGTTTCAAAGAGGTAAATAGACACTTATAACTCTAGGGTTAACTAATCTATACTTAGCGTTTAGATTTGAGGGGTAGAGTTTAGGAAGGTAGGGTTTAGAATTTTAATAAAAATATTAATATATACATAAAATAAAAATAAAAATAAAAATTTTAGAAATAGTTTCAAAATGCATTTTTGAATTTAAAAAAGAAAATGTAAGAAAAAATATTTTTTGAAAAAAATTCAAAAAAAGTTATACAAATTTTTGAACTTGAAAAGGCATAATTCGAAAACTTAGAAAAGATTTTTTTTTTTGGTTTATTTTTGTTTATTTAAATAATTATTTTTATTTATAAATCAAGATCATAAATGTCTTTTGCTTATTTAATAGAATCTCATACATAAGTATTTTCAAGGTAACCATTGTACTCAATTTTAATGGTAATGAAATTGTTGACAAGAAAATATAAAATTTTAATTAAGTTTTAAAATTAAGAACATATCACTAATCTTTACTTTTATTTTATATTATGTAAAATATTTTTTCTCAAAAAATAAATTTGTATAGTTTTTCTAGATTTTACATGTGTTGAATAAAGTGGATAAGATATCGAAAAATATTCACAAATATCTATAAATTTTCTAGATATCCAGAAAACTGATATTATATTTTTCCGAAACAAAACAAATCACAAAATTAGATATCCATACAATACGAATCAAATCACAAATACTAAATTATGATATTATTCGATCGCTCACCCCTATTGAGAGATATGTGGCAAATATTTGAATTACAAGGAACTAGACAAATACTCCCTATATTGCAAAAAGTATCACTTTGACATTTTTTACACAAATTAAGAAAATGATTAAAATACATTATTGTTCTTATTAATTACATATATTCAACCAATAGTATTTTGTATAAATAGAATTATTTATAAAATTAACCCGTTATAATTAATCTATACTATTAAAACAAAAGGCCCTTTTTTGAGGTGCCTTTCTATTTTGAAAGTATTTACAGTTAATTGCCATTGGATTATTTAAAACCTATTCTTCTATTTACATAAATTCATAAGTAATTATTCTTTTCATAAATTATGCATATGGATAAATATTAAGCTTAAAAGTAAAAATTATAAAGCCTAAATACCCTTTTTAGCTGTTTTAACGGGAACAATATATTTTGCAAACAATTCTTTTCATAAATTATGCATACGAAATCTAAACAGCAATGCAAACAGCATAGGAAATCGAATATTCGTTTTTAATTTCAAGAATAAAAGGTAAAACCATATTAAAAAGAAAAGGAATAAAATGAAGCTGATCCGTGTTGTTTGTAAGCAAAATTACAACTTGGAAGTGGAATATTATATCTCTCTACATCAGAAATCAGTATCTTTTGTTCCACAATTTGGGTTTTAGAACCACACGGGTTTGAGAGAATTGGAGATCCCACCATACCATTTTTAAGTTGTTTTAACGGGAAGATTTTATTTTGCAAACAATTATGCATATGGATAACTATTGAGCTTAAAAGTAAAATTATAAAGCCTAAATACCCTACAATTATGCATATGGATAACTATTGAGCTTAAAAGTAAAAATTATAAAGCCTAAATACCCTTTTTAAGATGTTTTAACGGGAACAATATATTTTGCAAACAATAAACAAGATCTATAATCCAACATCCGATTTAATTATGCAAATAAATATTAAATATTCTTTTCTTCTGTATCGATTCATACATAAAGCAAATAAACAAGAAAATCTAAGTATCCCAAACTTTTATAAATGTGATAATGAAGATAATAGATTTTCCTAAAATGCTGGCGTATATTTTCTAAATCTAAATGATTGGCGTAAAAGCACAATCTTTACTTTTCTTATATATTCTACTCACACGATCACAACCAAACACATAAGTTTTCTTCTAAACCTTCCTCATAATGACGTCAAAGCAAAAAATGGTTTACCTTAATGAGATTAGGCCTTTCAAGACCCAATGGTTGGTCAAACTTAAAGTGATACATACGTGGAAACCATCCAACGTCGGTTTTGGTGAGAGTCTGGAAATCATATTTGCAGACAAAAAGGTAATCAAGATTTTATAATACATTTGAAAATTGCTTTAATGTTTTTACTTTATGTTACAATTTTTTTATTGAATGACTATCTTATTTTGCAGGGGTGCAAAATCCATGCTACATGTAAGAAGAACTGTTTGGATTCTTTGGGAAAGGAATGCAAAATTGGTCAATGAAAAATAATATGTAACTTCCAAGTGAGTCCACCTGGAAAACATTACCGAGCAACAAAACACATGTACAAGATTACATTCATCAACAAACAGACGATTATTAAACCGTCTGATTATCAAAACGATGACATGTTTCTCGAATTAGTAGAATTTGATTATGTTATGAGTGGAAGATTGGATGCTGATCTATTAATTGGTAAATTATCTTCCTTTTAAAATATTTTAATATATTTCTTTAATCTTATATTATTTAATCTGAATTATTTTAAAACACAAGAAATTGTTGGACAAGCTATTGAAGTCTCAGAGATTCGAACTCTTCAATGTGGTGACAAGGAGAAAAAAATGATTACATTCACACTAAGAGACATCAAGTAAAAGATTCCAAATCAATTTATATTTCTATTATATTTTTATGATATTGAGTCCAAAATTTAACTTTTGACTATATTTAACTCCATGTTCATAGTGATCAACGTATTCCATGCTGTTTGTGGGGAAAGTTTGTTGAGGATATGGAATCTCATAGAGAGGAAGCACAATTTGGAGTTGTAGTATGTTTGATCAGATTTGCTAAAATTGGCGCATTTAGAGGTAAAAATAGTTTTCTATATTTTTTATATTAATTATGTTTGACACAAATTATAAATATGATTAGGTAATCTCCAAATCTCAAATGCTTATGATTCCTCACAATTGGTATTCAATCCTAACATAAAGGAAGCCAATGAATTAAAAGAAGCGTAAGATTCAAAATCCTTTAATATTTGTTTTTCAATATTCAATATTCCTCTTATTAACTAACGAGTAAGTTAACTTATTTGTAATTGAAATGTAGCTTAAATTTTGATGATGCTGCTATGAGCATCATTCAAACACACAGTGTTGGAAAAGATATTATAGGTCAAGGAAACAATGGGAGTCAACAAAAAGTAGACACTTGGAAAGAATATGATGATAAAACCATATCTGAGCTTCTGTCTTTAACACAGGTTAACATTCGATATTCTACATAACGAATCACATTCGTTTTTGGCAATACCTATATTATTAATTGTTTAGATTTATATACAGGTTGGGAAGTGCAAGGTTGTTGCTACAATCTATGCTATAGATACTGATTATGCATTATATTATTTTGGATGTGAAGTGTGTCAGCACATGACTTATTAACTCCACGAAGATATCAAACCAACCGCCATAACTAAACCATCATTTTGGTGTGAAAAGTGCAATAAGGATGTCATCAATGTTTCACCCAAGTATTATTTGCATATTTAATTGATAAGAGAAAATAATAAGCGTAATTTTATATTATTAATTATTAATTTTGTGACGTTGATATTAGGTTTAAGCTTCATTTGAAGGCTAAGGATGATACAGCTGAAGCAAAATTCATGCTTCTTGATTGGGTTGCATGGCCAGTTATAGGAGTAAAAGCTGAAAAAATTCTGAATGGTTCTTTGGAGAAGGTATTTTACTTTTATATTATATTTAAAATATACAATATTATTACATGAGTTTTATAACTTTTCTCAAGTTTTAAACTTTTTGCCTTAATCTTCCAAAAGATTGAGGATCCAGAGTTGTTGCCTGAGTGTATTAAGGAAATTGTGGGTAAGACTTATAAGTTTGGTGTTACAATCAAAAAAGGATCTGAGATTTTTAAGGTACTAAAAGTCTTGTCAGTTTACGACACACTCATGGTTGATTCCCAGTCTGAAACTTTGTCTGGAAGGGGAACAACAACAATCTCAGGATCAGAGGTATTTTTAAATTATATATGCTTTTGTACTTAACAATCCACTAGCACGATTTATTTATTTATGTTTTAAAAAGTTTTCTATATTTATTTTCTTTATAGGGGTCTCTATTAACTTACAGTGATGAAAGCTCTAGCAAGATAACAACTCCTTCAAAGAGATCACATGATGACATTGTAGACATTCCCGACACCACATCAACTTCAAAGACTCGCCCTCTGAAAACTATCAAGACTGGAAAAATGAGCAATGACGATTAAATAAGTGTTTAATTTGTCTTTTTAATAAGTGTTTACAAAACACTGTGTTTTAGTTGTTTTTTTAATCATGCTTGGTTTTTTTGTAAACTTTCGTTGGATGATTTTTAGAATAAAAATTTATTTAATATTACCAAACAAATTTAATATACAAACAAATTTAATATACAAATTTAATATCACGGGAAGTATTTATTCTTGACAAACAAATTTTTGTATTATACTTTGTAATACATAAAACAAACATATATATAAATACGATGTATTTATTAATATTTAATTATAATATCCCATATCAGAATTTTAAATTAGAGAATTTTTATTGTTAAGCACACAATCTTTATAAAATCTAAAAGAAGGGTTTTGCGGCTTTTGACTTGTGTCCTTTAACCTACGTACAATTATATCTGGAGATTCAATTCAATGAAGAATCCAGAGAAAAATTCAATGAAGAATCCAAAGGAAGACGACACTAACAATCCTCACATTAATGGTTGATGTTTTCTCTCACGTGCTATCTATATATATATATACTTCTAAGTGAATTTGTGTTTGGTTTACCAGTTTTATTTAATACAAACAATGTAGTTGGAGTAGATATTTCTCCTACAAAGAAGAACATAGTAAACCAAGATGTTGGTTGTGAGTTGTCAACCAAACATGTTCGTTTTGTGCTTACTACCGAGCAACATACTTAATAGATTTTTTTTTGTACAGCTATAGGCCTCAGGATGCTTAAGAATAGACTAAGGCAGACAAGAAACAACCCTACAAGCAGCAATATTCAAGGTGGTGTTGATTCACAAATCAGCATTCAAAATCAGTCTACAACAGGAACATTTTATGATACAAATGCTTCTAATGGTTGAGTTTCAATAATTTTCGGTTTTACTTCATCTTAGAATCTTCTAAACGATTAGTTGTAATCTCATACGTTTTGTTTCTAACTAACAATACAGGGAAAATAACTTCCATGACACGGAGTTTAGCCAAACAAAGTCATGTTTAATTATCAAGCCATGGGAGGAAGATACATCACTCTAACGAGAAGGACATGTCTCCTAACTCAATAATTCAGACACTACCACCAAGCAATCATTCTATAACTTTGAAATCAATATTTGGCAGGATACTGAAGGATATCAATGGAGTACCTCAAAGTGGTCGAGTTCCTCAAGGTGGTGTGTTCGGTTCACAGGTGGTTCAAGTGCCTTATATATCATCGACAAGATTTGGTGCACTTTCGCAAATTCCGTATGTACCTTCAAAAAGTATGGGATATTGCAAAGACAAGTCAAAAGGTATTAAAGTTCAACTGCTATTTAAACTTTATAACATGTTTCCTACTAACTTGTGGAAATGAGTCACAGATAAACCCAGAAACTCAAGCCATTGTCCAACTAAGAAACAACGCAAAATTGTCGACTGTATGTGGCCCGATTAGTTTCTGAAATGATGTATTTCACCAATATATACCACTAATAATTGTATTCTTGTGTTTTTAGCCAAACAACTTGGCATAATTCAAACTCCAATATCTATATCATCAGTTAGCAACCAACGATTCAGCAGTGATGAAAGAAATACCAATTCACATTGGCAGAATACTACCACAAATTCACCTACATCAAATTTTGATATTGCTGTTATTCAACCAAAAAGGTTATTTGCAACTGATGATATCAATTCGGGTGAAGGTATATTATAGTCTATATCTTGAATACAAAACAAATGTGAGGATACATGTTATTTGACTTATTTTTCTGATATTTGGCAGATGTAGCTGAAGGTCAATATAATCAGGAATACGACCTAAGCAGTGAAGAAAGTGATTCATATTCTGGTCTTTCATCTCATGCGCCTTATATTTTTAATGATGTGGATTCAAAGCACTTTGACATTCAGTCATTGATTACGAAAATAAAGGCAAGGAAGGCCAAAAAACAAGAAACTCAACAAAAAACTATTTTAAAAATTCCTCTAAAAGCTATTGGTATGTTATTAAATACTTTCAGCAACAGGTTTTCTCTTATAATTCATGGTAAAGAACTTTTAGTAAGTTTTGAACTTTCTGATTTTTTAACAGCATATGTTGATGAGGGTAATCCTACTTTCCAATGTGAGTTGTGTAAGGCCAAAATGTGGTATGGAGAACGTTTAGACCGAAAGACAAGGATAAAGAAGAAACCTTTGTTTTCGTTGTGTTGTGGACAAGGACAAGTTAAGTTGCCTTTGTTGAGACAAAGTCTTTTAGTTATAAAACATCTTCTTTATGGGAAAGATGAGAAAAGTCGATACTACCAAAAAAACTTAAGAGCGTTGAACATGTTGTTTTCTTTTACTTCTCTTGGTGGTAAAGTTGATCGCTCTATTCCTAATGGTCTTGGTCCAAAAACATTTACAATGCAAGGGGAAAACTACCATTTAATGGGCAGTATGAAACCAAATTTTGGTGACTCGGCTAAGTTTTCTCAGCTTTACATTGTTGACATCGAAACTGAGGTTGATGATAGAGACTCTGTTATGAGGTATTTACGTCTTTTCATCTTATTACAACTATAAATTATTGGAACTTGATGTGTTGTTTAATAAATTTTCGTCTAACTTTCTTTCAGCAAGTACAATACAGAAGCAGAAAAAGCCAAGAAGCATGAATTGAGAAAGCAGATTATTAAGGATATTATCAAAGTTCTTGACGATGTAAATCCCTATGTGAAGCAGTTTCGACAGGCACTGGAAAGATTGACCATGGAACCTAATGAAACATTCCATATGAGGATTGTGAGTAATCGTGAGAAAGATGGAAGGACCTATGATACTCCAACCGCGTCTGAAGTGGCTGCTTTAATACCTGGGGACTTTAATTTGGAGATGGACAGGCGTGACATTGTGTTACAAGAGAAACAGACTGGCTGGTTAAAAAGAATTAGTGAGATACATCCTTCATATCTTGCACTTCAATACCCTCTTATTTTTACCTATGGAGAAGATGGATTCAGACTTGGAATTATAGAAAGAGATTCTCCTGCTACTGATAAACTAAAGAGAAAGGATATAAGTATGCGCCAATGGTTTGCTTTTCGTCTATTTGAGAGGGATGGTGAGTGTCAAACTCTTCTGCACTCGAGAAGATTATTTCAGCAATTTTTGGTTGATGCATTCACAACGATTGAAACAAATCGGCTCTGTTTTTTAAAGATGAATCAGAAATGTTTGAGGTCAGACAGTTACGACTCTATTAAACAGGCTGAGAACGAAGGTAAGGTTGACATGAATGATCAGGGTGCACGATTTATTTTGCCAGCCTCTTTCACTGGTTCACCAAGATACATGAAGAATAACTACCTAGATGCAATGGCCATTTGTAAACATTTTGGTTTCCCAGATTTGTTCATCACCTTTACATGCAACCCTAAATGGCCGAAAATTACAAGATACCTGACCCAGCGGAATTTGAATGCAGAGGATAGGCCAGATATTATTTCTCGAATTTTCAAGATGAAGTTGGATTCACTTATGATAGATTTGACGGATTACGAGCTATTAGGGAAAACAGTGGCATGTAAGTTATTTTTATTAATGTTGATCACACCATCTAAATTGAATTGTATGTTTTTTTATATGTTGACTTGCAATTGTTTTTGGTAACGCAGCAATGTATACTACTGAGTTCCAGAAACGTGGATTGCCGCACGCTCACATATTGTTATTCATGCACCCCAGTTCTAAATTGTCTACCACTGACCACATTGACCATATCATTTCAGCTGAGATTCCAGACAAATTAGAAGACCCTGAACTCTATGAAGTTGTTAAAGATATGATGATTCATGGCCCGTGTGGAGTTGTCAATTTGAAATCACCGTGTATGGAGAACGGAAAATGTTCTAAGCAATTTCCAAAGGTTTTTGTGAGTAGAACTACGGTTAATAAAGATGGCTTTCCAATCTACAGGAGACGAGATGAGAGCCATTTTGTTGAAAAGAAAGGTTTCAAGTGCGACAATAGATATGTTATACCATATAACAGAACTTTATCTCTTATGTACATAGCTCATATTAATGTGGAGTGGTGCAACCAATCGGGATCTGTGAAATACTTATTTAAGTATATCAATAAAGGACAAGATCGGATTATTGTTACGATTGAGGTGCCTAAACGAGGATCTTTGGAAAACAGTGACGTGAACCAGAAAGCAAACCAAGAAAAGAAAAATGAAATTAAAGATTTTTTTGATGGCAGGTACTTATTAAGTAAAGATGATAATTCTTAATACATGATCTAATGACTAATCTTTGCCATATAACTATTTTGTTTTACAGATATGTCTCAGCATGTGAATCTTCATGGAGAACCCTTAAGTCTCCAATTCATTACAGATCTGTGCCAGTTGAGAAAATCCAGTTTCATTTGCCAGGGAAGCAGATTATTATCTTTAAGGATGACGACACATATGAGGAAGTAACAAATCATGTGCTGGTTCAAAATACGTATTTATTGGCCTGGTTTGAGTTGAACAAGGTTAACGCCATTGCTAGAAAGCTAACATTAGCTGAAATTCCAACAAGGTTTATTTGGAACAAAAAAGTCAGAAAATTACAAGAAAGAAAAAGAGGTTTCAGCATTGGGAGAATTAATTATGCACCAAAGAAGATTGAGGAAGCATATTTTCTACGTGTGCTTCTGAATATTGTATGTGGACCAACATGCTTTGATGACATAAAGACTTTAAAAATTTTCTTTTGCCCTTCTTATAAAGAAACATGTTTTGTTCGTGGTTTATTAGAAGATGATCAAGAATACATTGATGATATTATCAGGTCAAGCTATTCGAGTTCTGCATCCTGTCTGCGACATGCCTTTGCTGTCCTGCTTATGTCCATGACTTTATCAATGCCAGAAAAGGTTTGGGAAAATACGTGGGAGTTCCTTTCAGAAGATATTCAGTATAGGCATAGGAAACATTTTTGTAGACCAGGTTATTTATGCTTTTTTCGTTTTAATTTCGAGTTTATATGCTTTCATCTTATTTTCTTTATGTGAAGTTTAACAGAACATTTATTTGCACAGAATTATGTCTAAGTGATGCTGAAAAAAAAAGAAGGAGCCCTATTGGAGATTGAATTTTTTTTGAAAAGTAATGGAACTTCACTATCAAATTGGGACAAAATGCCAAAGCCCTTCCGCGATGTTACAGATTGTCCAAATACCTTGATTCTTGATGAGCTTAGCTACAACCGTGATGAGTTAAGGGAAGAACATGATAGAGACATCTTAAAGATGACGGATGAGCAGAAGAATATTTATGAGGAGATTATGGATGCAGTTACTAAAAAAAAAGGTGGTGTTTTCTTTGTTTCTGGTTTTGGTGGAACTGGAAAGACCTTTTTGTGGAGATTATTATCTGCTGCTGTAAGATCAAGGGGAGAGATTGTATTGAACGTTGCTTCAAGTGGTATTGCTTCTCTTCTTTTACAAGGTGGAAAGACAGCTCATTCAAGATTCGGTATACCCAACAATCCTGATGAGTTCACTCTGTGTAATTTACCACCAGGGACTGATGCTGCTAATTTAGTTAAAGAAGCATCACTGATAATTTGGGATGAAGCACCTATGATGAGCAAGCATTTTTTTGAGTCATTAGATAGGAGCTTAGCAGACATTATGAGGAGTAATGAAAAGAAGCCATTTGCTGGGAAAGTTGTTGTATTAGGTGGGGATTTTAGGCAAGTATTGCCTGTTATTAATGGTGGCTCTAGGGACGAAATTGTCTTGAATTCTCTAAATTCATCCTATTTGTAGAAACATTGCAAAGTGCTCAAATTAACAAAGAATATGAGGTTGTTGTCCACTAATATGAGGTTGTTGTCCACTAATATGACTGTAGAAGAGTTGAAGGAACTTGAAGCTTTTTCACAATGGATATTGGATGTTGGCGATGGAGTAACTGGTGAGCCTAATGATGGTGATGCACTAATCACTATTCCAGATGAATTTTTGATAATGGATACAAACGATCCGATAGAATCAATCAGCAAAGAAGTTTACGGAGATGCAACAGTTCTACAGGAGCAGAAAGATCCAATTTTTTTTTCAAGAGAGAGCGATTCTCTGCCCGACAAATGATGACGTTAACAATATAAATCAGCATATGTTGGATAAACTTGATGGTAAGTACATGTTGATCTCAGAATATTTTGGTCTCTATATTAATTTATGTGTTTTAACATAAATAATTTTAAAAAAAATTTCAGGTGAAGAGAGAATATATTTAAGCTCTCACAGCATAGACCCATCTGATACACGATCAGTTAATGATCAAGCTCTCACACCTGATTTTCTTAACAGTATCAAGGTATCGGGTTTACCAAATCACAATCTTAGGTTGAAAATTGGATGTCCTATCATGTTTCTGAGGAATATTGATCATATTGAAGGATTGATGAATGGAACTAGATTGCAGATTATGGAAATGTATGATTTCTGTGTGAAGGCGCGAATTATTACAGGAAAGAAAGTTGGGGATGTAGTTTTAATTCCTATATTGTCAATTACTCCTTCAGACAAAAAGTTACCATTCAAGATGAGGAGAAGACAGCTTCCAATTTATGTGGCCTTTGCTATAACGATTAATAAAAATCAGGGACAATCACTCTCACATGTTGGAATATTTCTACCTCGACCTGTGTTTTCTCATGGACAACTATATGTTGCAATCTCTAGGGTGACATCGAAGAAAGTTTTGAAGATTTTGATTGTTGATGAGGATGGGAAGCCTCAGAAGCAAACAAAAAATGTTGTTTTCAAAGAGATTTTGCAAAATCTTTAAGTTATTTTTTTTGTTTGATAATACTATTTATTTTATTTCACATTTAATTTCATTTCACTTTTATTTTATTTCAGACCATTTGCGTGTGTGGTTATGCTCAAATATAGAACTTTATTAAAAGTTCAGTATGCAATTAACTTTTTCATATTTCATTCTATAGTTCTTAGTGGAAGTAAATGTAATCAGATAATGAGTTGATAGCAATTATCAATCAAATGCAGTCCCCATTTCCCTACCTATCCAGAATCAGTTACATTCTTAATGCACTACTAATATGTCAGTTCCATTACTAATGCAGTACCAATATGATTGAAGTAGTAATCTATTACCTGATTTACATTAGGTATCTTCACATGCCATCACAGTATCATCCTAATCTCCTTAGTTATTTGCCCTTTAGTATATAATCTGATCCTGAGAAATGAAAAACATTAGTCTCCATGTGTTGCCATATTATATATTCTGTAACTTTTGATACAAGGAAACAATGAATGGATATTTAATAGATTAGATTGTATGCAGAACACTTATCTGTTGTCTTTTTCTTTTTAGTGGACAACTTGTATGACAATATATGTAAGCAATGAAAATGATCACTATATTTTATCATATAACTTTCCACTCATTTAAAAATATTAATACAATATGAAACATTTTGAGCTCTGATACTTAGTCAAACTCGCACTATCTTACTAATCCTTTGATGACAAAACTTAAAAATATTGAGCATTTAGTTCAGTCAATCTGGAAGTATATCACTAATTCTTTGATAACAACACTTAATTCGTTTGACCCTTTGAAAGAGATCCAAAATATAACAAGCAAAATATGTATTAAGAATAAACACAAAGATGTGATATTTTCTTTACCTTAACGGATTTGTTTGTTGTGATTTTGGCAGGGATCTACATCTTTTTAAGTAATAGGCCATCCAATCGAACGAGCTCGCAAATATAGAAAGTCATCAGATCCAACATGCACAAGAGATAAAAGGATAAATAGTTTAGATCTTATTATGTTTGTTCTTTAAAGAAAGGATAAACACAACTAGAAATGAATGAAATATAAACGCCGATATTATATTCTTCTTCTCTCTACAATAGATGAACCGACATAAGAGATTTTGTTTTTTTTGTCGTAAAGTTATATTGGGTGTACTTGTCGGTTAGTATAATGGGCTATAGCCTATAGCCCATATGTTTAACTATGTTTAAAGTAAAAGGCCCAAATATAAAGCACACATTTATATTAAATAAATAACATAAATTTATTTTCAGTAGATTAATTTAATTTTCATTAGTTAATTGTAATTATATAAATTTATTTATAGTATATATATATATATATATATAATCTGATAAATCATATAAATTTATGATAATATAATTATGAAATAAGATTGAAAACATAGAAAACCCTTTTAACCGGTAAAAGATATTACTATATTTATAGAAATTAAAACTAATTTACAAAATCTAAATTTATTTTTAAAAACAAATAAGACACTTAATATTAACTAAATCTATCCTTCAAAGAGAAGAAAAGACAAAAAAAATTTTGGTAATAAAATGTTTTGAGAATAGAAGACAAACCTTCGGAGTTTTGATATGCCGAAGACCAAATCGAAAGATCTCATCAATATCTTTCTATGAATGCAACAGATCGGTACTGATTTCACCCGAGCTATGAGGTTTCAGCCATTCTAGAGGACATGCAAAAGAAAAAAAAATAGTTTAATCAATACGATATCTACAAATTTCTATCAAGGATGAAGAAATAACTGAATCTATCATTCAAAGAGAAGAAAAGACCAAAAAAATGTGGTAATGAAATGTTTCTAGAATAGAAGACAAACCTTAGGAGTTTTGATATGCTGAAGACCAAATCGAAAGATCCCATCAATATACAACTATGAATGCAACAGATCGGTACTGATTTCACCCGAGCTATGAAGTTTCAGCCATTCTAGAGGACATGCAAAAGAAATAAAAAAAAAAACAAAAAACAGTTTAATCAATACGATATCTTCAGATATCTATCAAGGATGAAGAAATAGATAGCAATACATAGCTTGGATATTACGATGAGTCGAATCTAAGAAACCCCCGTTTCTGACCCGCAATCGCCATAAGAGCTTATTTTTTTTTCAGAAACAGATCTGTCTGGAAACTTCAAAAAAGTTATCTGGAGAGTACCCAAAGACTTTGGTCTTACGAGTGGGCTTGGTTATCAAACAGATTATTTGGGCTTGGTTCTCATACTGATTATTTGGGCTTTGTTCTCATAAAGATTATTTGGGCTTTTAAAAAATTTGTAGATAGTCCATCTTGAGAGGTTTTTGCAATTTGTTTATCATGTATTAATCTGGCCCATAATCATGCTATTCAAAATTATATCACAAATTTTAATAATAGAATTATTAAAATATAATCATAAAGTATTGATATTTTATATATCTAGAAATTATTTTAGTAATTTAAATGAAAGATAAAAAATATAATATCCTATCTCATACTAAAGAATAATAATCATACTATATTACTACGTTACATTTTTAAAACTAATTATTATATGCGTATCATGTAAATTATTATATTTGTACTATGTAATCTATGCTTAATTTAAAATTAAAAAGCCATAAAACTATAATTTATATTCATATTTTAGTTAACAGATAAATAAAATCTACATTGTTACACTAAAGTGAAATATATTTAATCGTATCAAAAAGTTGTTAATTCTGTTAAACGAAAAAATTATCTGCACTTTGAAAATAAATAAATTAATAACTATAATGATCTCAAATATCAGAAAAGATCCTAATTCTATCTCTATAAATTTCTATTTTCCAAACATAAACGATCAACACAATCATATATGCAATAAGGTTACATATATTTAAAAATACAAAAACATACCTTTAACAAATTTGTTATCTTATCAATATAATTTTTATCAAATCCCGCGCTTCACAAGCGCGGGTCAAAATCTAGTATTAAGCTTAAAGTTGCATTGAAATTCTAAAATGACACTCTTTATATAATAGACTGAGTAACAATTACAAATGCTTTAAATATGTGTGTTGACTTACAGGTTGATCAAGAACTCTTGTGTTTTGGGCAAGGCTCATTTTTCAATCTATACCAAGAAACCCTAACTTGGTTTCCAAGTTCGTTTCCTTGAGCCTCTTTCTTTCTTTCTTAATCAAAGCACAAATATATTTCTTATTAATTATAACCATCATCAGTTCAAGAAGGCTAAAGTGCACGAGTTCCATAATATCGGTCTTACATCAAAACCTTTTTTAAAACACTTCGTGTTTTCTGGCCACTCTTTTTCCCGTTCCTACCAGGCTTGGCCACTCTTCTTTCCGTTCTTACCAGGCTTGCCTCCTCCACGCTTCCTAGCACCACTCTTCATCCTCCTACCCATTCTCTTTTGACCTTTCCCAACCTTCACACCTCCTTTCTTAGATACAACAAGTTCTTTCTTAGGCTTCATGTAACATCCCGATTTCTCGTACATGTGGAAAAGCTTAAGATATTGATTTGATTATCTATGTCATCAAGGTTGACTTACCCTTTCTGTCACAAATCCGTTTAGAATTCTAGGGTTAAACATGCTTATGCTGGAGTAGTGAAATGACGGGTGACCTATCGGGAAGTGATTCGCGATACCGTGTGAGTGAAGACAAAGCGCGGAGAAAGATCATGTGGTGATTTTAGGGTTAGTAAACAAGACTTGCAAGCCTTTGAAAAATTAACGCACGACCGTCAGACGAGATGGGGCCCACGGATCGAGTGAGCGGGTGTGGGAGGCCCATTAGACGTTGGCGGTCGGGGCGTTTCAAGTGGTATCAGAGCTGGTTAGCAATCTCGGTTGTGATCCGAGAGGCGTCTTAACGGAGGCGTTGCGCCTTGTGAACGGGGGTGAATTGTAACATCCCAATTTCTGGTATATGTGGAAAATCTTAAGCTAATTGATTTGGCAACCTATGTCACCAAAATTGACTTACCTTCTCCGTCACACATCTGTTTAGAACTCCAGGCTTAAGCGTGCTTATGCTGGAATAGTGAAAGGATGTGTAACTTATCATAAAGTGATTCGCGATACCGTATGAGTGAGGTCAAAGCACGGGAAAAGATCATGAGGTGATTTTAGGGTCAGTAAACAAGACTTGTGAACCTTAAAAAATTAACGCACGACCGTCATACGGGATGAGACCCACATGCTGAGTGAGCGGATGTGGAAAGCCCATTATCCGTGGAGGGTCGGGCGTTACACTTCCTTGCCTCTACTGCTTTCTTGTATAACTTGTCTATCATCTTGTCCTTTGAACGGTTTGAAATATCCGCTGTGTCAGATATTGTGTTTGCCTTCTTTCTCACTTTCTCCAATCTTTTCGCCGCGAATCTCTTCTTCCGCGCCTTCGCCTCTGCCACTTTCTTGGCCGGATGAGCGTTTATCTCTCTGAACTGAGCTTTCATTGCATTAACATCTTCTTTCGTAATGGGTTTCACTGCCTGTCTGTGCTTCTTCTCTTCATCCAAAAACCATTTAGGTAAGCCTTGGTCGTCAAACATGTACTTGGTATAAGCATCGTCAAGATATTTTCTCTCTGCTTCTTCATTTGTATTCTCTTGGCACACGCCAATATCTCGGTCTTGTTTTTATTAACTTCATCATCAGAGGGTGAGTCTGAATCCGTCTTTGGGGTAGAGAATCTCCAAATCCTCTTCCTCCTTCTGCTTCAAATACTTTTGTTGGGGTTTAGAAAGAGTTTGGCTCTGTCTCTCAGTTCCAAGGTCTCCTTCTTCAACATCTTCTAAAATATATTCTGACTGAACCAATGGTTGGATACTTCCACCTTTGTTTGTGCTTCCTCTCCATCACCAAGTGATACAACAAGAGGGTTTGACTCATCCTTGTCCGAGTCGTAATCGAAACTCATCTCTTCATCTACATAACCATCCTCCTCCATCTTCTCAACGTGGTCCTGCCTAGCCCGCTTCCTTTGCCTAGCGCTTCCTTCTTTCTTCACCATATAACGTTCATATGCCTCATCAAAAATCTCTTCCATTTGTTCAGTGTATCTGTATAATAAAGATGAAACAATTTTGAGCAATGTACTGACATTTCATGAAAGAGAAATACATAAAAGGTGTCTGACCTCTGACGTTCTTCATCAGAATCTATGTCACTGTCTTTGGAGTCATCTGAAGTTTCTTCTTTGTCACTCTCATAGGCATTGTCATTATCATTTTGGTCATTTTCAACAGCCATTAGATCTTTCTTTCCCTTGATATAAGAAAGAGAGAACAATTCATGGTCTACATAGCCATCTTCTAGTGCATATATATGTGGACCAGTAACCTTAGCCAGTCGTTTTGCAAGAAGCTTCTTTGCACGTTTCTTCTTCTTCCGAACTATTGTGTTTGTCAGCTCTTCCAATTCATTGAGTAGCTTATCATCAGCCTCATCTTCTTCTTGTTCTTTTACGGTATCAGCCTCTTTAATTTTTTATTTCTTGAGAGGAGTGAGAGCTTTATAACGTTCTTGGAAAATCTTTAGAGAAATTAAAAAGAGTCCATTATGGAGTAAATGTGCAGTTCTTTACTTGAGGATATGATTGAAGTCTTTCTTACCCAAAACAGGAAGATCTTCACATAGAATTTTAATCTGTATCCAGAAAAAAGAGAGAGTAAAATTAAGTTACAAGCATTGTCAAGGCAAAAATCACATATGAAACCAAGAAAGAGTTGACATAATGGATAAAACTCTTGAATTAGCTAAAAAAAAGTCTAATAGGTCATATGATCGTTCGAATGAGAAAACATTTAACATGGTCTAGAACTCGTCCTAGGGGATTTATGGGCTCAAAACCTCCTCCTAGTTATTAATCGCATATAGAGAATTAGAAATTATAAGTACCTCCTCAGAGCATGTGCAATGGGGGGTTCTTAAGGGGTTCTTAGCGGGTGGGACCCGCTAAATTCCTTAAGAACCACCTCTTAAATCTCTTATTTAAGAGGTGTTCTTAGTTGGATTCTTGCACTATTCACGGGCCCCACTGACACGTGGCGGCCCGTGATTGATCCGTTTTTCTTTTTTTTTTTATTTTTTTTTTAAAAGAGAAAAAAAAAAAACTAAGAACCCTTAAGGGGTTCTTAGGGTTAATTATGCTCTCAGTCGTCAAATCATGTTCCTTTAAAGTTAGAGAGGTTTGATCATCAAAGGACATACAAGTAATTGTGCCAAGAATCTCAATAGGTTTCTCAGACCATATGAACTCAGCAGCAGTTGCAACTTTTCTCAAAACTGACTCTCCATCTCCATACATGTATATATATAGGATGATATATATAATACATCCTCCATACTCTCCATTTTTAATGTATATACCTGTATGTCCTTCCTAGGTAAGTTGAATATCACGTTCCTCAGTTTTAATAGAATATTTTGTTCTTAGAAAATTTATTTTTGAGATTTGGTAAATTTGATCTTTATATACTCTTAGGATCTCCCAATTATCAATTGATCCTTGGAAATCATCTATAGTTGTTTCTTGACTTGTTACTATCTTTTTTGAATTTTTTATAGCTTTCTTCTCTGATCTGGAAGAAGTAGAGGCGGATTGAGATTTGTATGATGCCGATATATATATTTAAGAATCCCCACATAATAACATTTAACAAGAATATTTAATAGATAAACGATGATATTGCGTACCCATCACGGTTCTCTTCTGTTTTGATCCTTTAAGCACATCCACCACCTACAAAAACACAAGTATTATGTGAGAGTTGCGGAATACGCTCCAACCAAACACACTATGTAAGACACGATCATCACCATTCTCTTGGGTTATGTTTTATACTTAAATAGATGTCTGTAATAAAGTTGATGAGATGGAATCTTAGCGGGAGCTTTGTATCTCAAAACCAAAAGATGTAGAAGTCAGAAAACCGAATCAATATAAACAAATACATAAAAACAATAGTTACATGAAATATACGAATCGAAACGAAACCGAATACGAAAAACGTTTTCGAAAACGGATTGTGGAGTTGAGATAAATCTATTTCCTTAACTTTTAATATTCACCCGTAAATACAATGGCTTATGCGAATTAGAGTCCCAAGATACAAAAACGATAGATAGTATAGAAAACCGTCTCGTCATCATATACGTCAAAAATAGATTCACCCAAAATCTCAATCTCATTGTATGGATTTGCTTCGCTTTGAGAAAATAGATCTGTTACTGAGTTGTTACGTTGATCTATTGAGATAAGAAACTTGTTATATGCCATGAGGACGAAAAAAATCTGGCCAAGAATGTGCTTGCTATGATACCAAATTGGTGCACCGTTAAGGTAAATAGCCTTGAAGCTCGTTGATTCCAAAAGGAATATGCGTTTGACAAGAACTCAATGATCGTTGATTCCAAACAATGGCCGCTCAAATGAGGGTTCTTGTTATTCGTTGATTGCTAAGAATGCTGAATACAAGGAAGAAGAACTAAAAGTTTTAGGGTTTTTCTTACTCAGTATATCGATGATTTGTACAAAGCTATAAAATTAAACTATTTAAACTAAACCCTTGAAATGGTACTCGTATATGTGAATCCTAATCTATAAGGATTTAAAATTATCCTCAATAAAAACTATTACAATAAAATGTTAACTTTATTAACATATAAACCCTCTACTTATTTGTTGGCAAGATCAAGACCATGTGAGATAGATGCGCTGCATCAGAGTTCCAAGTACATTGATGCCAATGGTGCTCCCATTCTACCTAAACATGATAGGTTGTAGTCTAAAATACTAAGCTAAGTAACCTCGCTTATGTCAAATATGTCAGGGTCATGGCCGACTCAAAACTTTTTGGAGCCCTTGGACAAAAAAAAATTACGCAAATTTTTGATAGAATTAAAAAAAAAAATATTTAGAAAAAGAAGATAAAATCTTAAAAATTATATGAAATTTTTAATAACAAAATTATATAACTTTTTATATACTTGAGAAAAAAGTTTTTTTTTTCAAAAATATCTTTTAGCAAAAAAAAATTAGGCCTCCAAAAATATTATGGGCCCGGGGCGATCGCACCCATTGCCCCCTTATCTAAGCTGCCCTTGCAGGGTCTCTAGGCTTAGATTTGCTGAAGCTCCGAGCAACACTTTCCCAGCGTATTTTCATACTATGTAAATGTAAAGATAAACAAATAATCCAGTAATGCTGCGTGATTTTTCTTTGTGGCGGGACTTATGTGGTAGTTTCTTTCAGCAAAGTTACGGTGTTTCTTTCCAACGACGAGACTAGTTTGGTTGAGTTTAGGATGTTTTAGTTGTGGCGAAATTGATGTGATTGGAGTTTTCTATGTTTAGTAGCCGTGGAATGGTTTTTCTCGATTGTTTCTTTCTAAAGCCGAGTTAAGGTTAACTCATTGGTCGTTATTATGACAGTTTTCTTATACGGTTGTTTGTTGTTTTAAATTCTTTTTAGTATTATCTTTATAATTTTTCCATAAAATATTAAATTGGTGTACAAATTAATATTTTATCAAAAGAAATATTAATACAAATATACATGTTATTGGATTTACCAACACGGTGAACAACACCAATATAAATCACTAAACTACAAATTTTAAATCGGGAAAATATAGTTCAAGAGAAATAATAGATTTTTCTCCTTCAAAACTGTTATTAGACATTCACGATTTTCAGAAAACATTTTTTGTGGACAATTTTAATTTTAATTACCAAAACATCACCACGCACATCGAATATGGGCTTCTTATTCTTCTTTTTTTTGTGAACAACCGAATATGGGGGATGAATCAATTATACTAAAACAAGATTATGACATATTGATATATGTGTAGTCCAACAATTATTTTCTAACATTATCTATTTAAAAGTTGAATATAAATATAAAAATTAAATTCTCTAAAATTAATTTAAAACAAAAAAATAAATAAATTCACCATTTAAAAGTGCGGATCAAAATCTAGTTCGA